>PVKS010001193.1:0-58105 GCA_004027875.1 Aplodontia rufa
ATGACATCAAAAACTCTAGCCTTATACATTCCAAGCAGTTATACATGTCACTGTATATACTATAGCCCTATGTATCACCCTGTTCTTCATAGGTGTACGAATTATGTCACTGTATTTGAGTTTTTTAGGAACAATATAGGACTCAGAAGAAAGGCAAGGGATTAGGGGATGGGAGGAGGGAGGTAGAGGGATGTGGGGGGGGATATTGAACAAATTGTATTGCTGAATTGCATGCATTTAGGGATATGTGACAACTACTCCCAACATTATGTAAAACTATAATACACTAATAAAAATAAATTTAGAAAAAACTCTAACCTTAAAGGGAATATTGGTAAATTGGATTACTTAACAATTCAGAACTCTGGTTGATCAGATGACACTGTTAAGAGACTGTAAAAACAATCCACCTTGTAGGAGAGGTTGTTTCCAATACATAAACTGTCAAAAAAGAAACTATAATGCTAGAATATATGAAGAATCCTACAGCTCAATAGAAAAATGGAAGAAAACCCAATAGAAAAATGGATTAGAGACTTGAACAGGTGCTTTTCCACAGAGACTATCCAAATGGCCAAATGAAAAGTTATTCAATCTCATTAATCATACAATATGTGTGTTAGTCAGATATTTATTGCTGTGACAAAAGTACCTGACAAGAACTTAGAGGAGGAATGATTTATTCTGGCTCACGGTTTCAGACGTTTTCAGTCCCTGGTCAGTCAGCCGCATTGCTTTGGGCCTCAGGTGAGATAGAATATCATGGCAAAAGTTAGGACAGATGAAAGCTGCTTAGTGCATAACAGCAAGTAGCAGAGAGAGAAAGAAAGGAGGGGACCAGAGAGAAGAAAAATCCTTCCAAAGTGTGTCCCCCACCCCTGTGACCTACTTTCTTGAACTAGATCTTAATTCCCAGTAGTCCATTCAGCCATCAATGGATTAATCCACTGATGAGATCAGAGCTCACAAGATCCAATTCCTTCTCAAAAGTCCCACCTCTGAACATGTAAGACTTTAGGGAACATTCTAGATCCAAACTATAACAATGTTGATATTAAGATGAAATAAAACCCCAAACTCACAGAATGGCTGAAAGTGAAAGAGACTGGCTAAACCACGTGCTGGTGAGAATGTAGACAAACTGAAGCTCACATATGTTTTCGTGGGAGTGAAATCAATACAAGCACTCCAGAGAACAATTTTGCAGTTATCTGCTAAGGTTAGGCAATATGCATATTCCATGACCCAACAAGCTTATATTTCTACAGAAATTTGAATGCATTTGCAACAAAAGGCACATGGAAGAATGTTTATATTGGCAATATTTGTATTACTAAAAAAACTGGAAGCAATTGAAATGTCTATTGATAATAGAGTAGATAAATAAATAAAAATTTTTTTGCCACAAGTAGACTCTGTATTTTGAGAGTCATTCTATTGAGTAGCAAAAACATAATTTTAAACATTTGAGAATTAGCTCCTTTCTCTAGATTGGGATTTAGTTTTCTCAGTAGGTGGGGGTATGCCATATGTAGTTAGTGGTGGGAGGGTGGCAAAGAGTATGTTTCTTCTTTGCCGTCCTCTGATCAGAAAGCTGTGTACCCATCCTATTTCTGGGTGTCAGTTTATGTAGGTCGCTGTGGCATGTACCCTCATAACAGACGACAAGGCTTTTTCATGAGTGTTTCTTCCATCTAACTCTAATTTGTGCTTCTTAATGAGTGCAAGGACATAATTTTACAGGTTCCAAATCACTCCAGACCATAGGTGAATCATTTGCACCTATCAAAGATGCTCCAGGTAGTGGACTTTCTGGGGAGCCTAGAAGTCCCCCTAGAGTGGTTGAGAAGATCCCTCTAAAACTAGCTGAAATCTTTCAGTCAACTGCCTGGATGGACTTAGCACAACACTGTCAATTACAAAGGTCCTGACATACTGCCTGCAGCCTTAGACACTGTTATGGTTTGGATGCTAGGTATCACCCAAAAGCTCACGTGTGATACAGTGCAAGAAGACTTAGAGGAGAAATGATTGGGTTATGAGAGCCTTAACACAATCAGTGAATCAAATCCCCTGATAGGAATTAACTGAGTGGTACTGAAGGTGGATAGGGTGTGACTGGAGGAGGTGGGTTGTTGGAGGCGTGTCTTTGGGGTATACATTTTGTATCTGGCAAATGAAGTCTCTCTGTGCTTTCTTTTTTTTATTTTTTTTTAAGAGAGAGAGAGGCAGAGAGAATCAATTTTTATTGAGTTTTTCACATGGCTTTTGTTGCTCTGACACTTAGTTGTGTAAGTGGGTGCTGGGGTTTGAACCCGTGTACTCACGCATGTTGGGCAAGCGCCGTAACCGCCCAGCCACCGCTCCAGCCCCTCTCTGTGCTTTCTGATCATCATGTGAGCTGCTTCACTTTGCCACTCTCTACCATGATATTCAACCTCACCTCAAGCCCCTATGAATGGAGCCTGGAGTTTATGGACTGACACCTCTGAAACTGTGAGCCCACAAATAAACTTTTCCTTCTCTTAAATTGTTCTTGTGGAGTCTTTTAGTTGCAATAGCAAAACAACTGACTAAAACAGATACCTTTCCTTCCCTTAGGGAATTTTGTGTTAGGGTTAGGATGGGTGCCTGGGTCAAGGAGTGAAAGTACCTAGGAACTGGAGGACCAAAGGAATTCATCACTGGTTGATCATCCAAATCTCCCATGCCAACACACAAAATGCAGAGGGGAGAAAGATAACTTTAAGAGAATATTCTCTATTCTGTTTAAAAAGCAGATCTTTTTTGAGTATGTGCTCCCCTATAGACTTTGTAGTAGAAGGTTTGCAGAGACAACTGCTGTTGAATCCTATTCCCCATCTCTCCTGTTCTATCAATTTGTAAGTCCTTTTGTTTCTATTAGTAGCTGCTGAATATCTCTGTATCTGCCTGATTTCCTCCACTGCATGGTCATCACTCCAGATATTGCACCAACTCCTCACAGTCCTACCCTCCCCTCACTGCACCACCACACTCTGTTCCAACTGTCCTAAAAGTCTTTCAGTTTTTTGCAAAGTGCCTTATTTCTTTGTCTTCTTATGTGTGAATTCCTCTGATGGATTTCATCTTTCATTTGTCAAATTAAATGTCTAGTAAACTTTCCCTACCCAACTCCCCCAGCTATGTTATTGCCCCATCTATCCCAACATCACCTTACATTTCTTCTACAGTGGCTCTTAGAAACTTTTTATTGCAAATAAAATTAAAAAGAGCTAAGATTATTGAGTGTTTATTAGATGTTAAGAACTTGGCAAAGTTCTTTGAAAATACTACTCAAGCAATCTGTACTACAATATTGAGAGATGGGTATGATTACTCCATTTCTTCAATGACAGAATCACGACTTAGCAAGTTTGCTTGATTTATTGTAACTTGTATAAATGGTAACAGTTGATTCAAATTTATGTCCAATCTCTGAGCTCTTGTGTGCTCTCTCTCTCTCTCTCTCTCTCTCTCTCGCCTCCCTTCCTCCCTCCATCTTTACCTCCCTTTCTCCCACCCTACCTCTCTTTCTTCCATTGACTGCTCACCTGAACAAGGATTCCCTCAAAAACACAATCAATTCAGGCTGCAGTAATTCTTTATAAGAACTGTCACCGTCACTCTCATCAGCTAGGACATTTCTGGGATTACTTCTTTCAGCAGCCCTGTGACTATGTAAAATGACCATGACTCCTGTCTCTGTTATTGTTAGGCCCTGCCCATGTGGTGAACTCCAGCAGATCCTACATTGTCCCTTGTACTTTCATCTCCATACTAGTTCTGTGTCCTCTCTCCACCCTCCAAATTTCTTCTCTGCCCCCTCTCAGACTAGTATCCTTCATGTGCAACACCCATGACTGGTTCTCATCATGTTGGCAGCAACTGTATTTGGAAGCTGCTCTATCTTCCCTTCCGCATATTCCTTGAGATGTGGCATTGAGGTTGAAATCCTTCACACTCCTGTCCTTGCGTCTAGGCTATTATTAGTCCAGTTCACATAAGAGCCCCTTATTAGATTCTTAGGCTATAGGGCTATGGAGTTATGAAGTCTACAACTTCCTTCTTTCCTTCCTGTTATTTTCATACTTCCCTGTTACGTCTCTTCACCCATTGATAAATTTTGGACTTGGCTTTCCACAATCTGCTGCCATCTTAGATTATGTTGATGACTGCATGGTTGGACCACCCAACATGTGGGTTTTACCTTGTCCACCCTGGTGACTTTCACATCCAACTCATTTCAACTAATCAGCCCCAAGGCATCCATTGGTCTTCATGTAGACCTCATCTTCTGCAGAGTCTTAAATTCAAACATATTCTTCTGAAATCACATTCTGGCCCAGAAATATTTTTGCTTATTTCCCTCCATACCAGTGAAGCATGGGAAAGGCAGTATAGCATTTATACCAGAACCAGGTAGATTGGCATTCAAATCCTGGCTTACCATTTACTGTATGTCCTTGGGCGTGTCATTGCACTTTCCCATATAAAATAAATGTAGATCATGGTTGTGTAGTTAGGTTTTTGTTCCCAGGAACAAAGTACCTGACAAGAACAACTTAGAGAAGGAAAATGTTATTTCAGCCAATGGTTACAGAGGTTCAGTCCATGGTTGGTCTAGTTCACTGTTTCGGACCTGAGAGGAGGCAGAACATCATGGTGGAAGGGCATGGTGGAGGAATGCTGCTCTGCTGTGTACAATGGGAAGCAGGAAGAGGGAGAGGGGAAGGGGCCAAAGGGAAGATGAACCCTTCCAGGGTGGCCTGGTGACCCACTTCCTTCACTCATGTGCCATTTGCCTATACTTACCATCCTGTTATTCCATTCAACCTAGGATGTACTAATTAGGTCACACCCATCACGATCTAATCTTTTTACCTCTGAATATTCCTGTATTAACACAGGAGCTTTTATGGGAGACCTCATATGCAAACCATACAAATGCTAGAATTTTGACTCTCAGAATTTAGAAAGTTAAATTAGAAATTGCATGTAGAATTTGTTTATTTGCACTAGCAAGTTACATGGCACATTAAATAAATGTTAGCTACTATAGAAGGGCATCTCATGACAGGCCTGCTACATGAGAGTGCTTTGAGAGATTTTTATTATTGTGAGGGTTTTTCACTTCAGTGGCTCACTTGATTATGCAGAGGTAAAACAAATAGGTCCTCACTATCCAAGGACAGATGTTCCTAACCTCCAATATCAACAGAGACTACTTCTCCAAATAGCTCTTGCTATAGGGAATGTTGAAGAAAGGTAGATCAATTTGTATATGATTCCAGAGACTTTGAGAAGGGAAGAGGCCAACCCCTTGTCTTAAGATCTAGAGTTAAAGAGATCTTCCAGGAAATAGTAGTTGGATCTAAAGAAGGCCTTGTGCCAGATTGCTTTTTAAATTACCTTGAAGCTGGAGAGAGATAATACCCATGACTTAGTTCCTGCACCACATCAGCAGAATATTTTGGGAGACATGAAAGGAGACAGAGGTTCTATGTCCTTCCCATGGCTTACATTTAGTGTGACCATTGCCTTAGCTCGCTGAGAACATTCTGAACATGCCTGCTGTCTTGGCTTCCTGTTGGATTTAGCATTTGTCCTGGACAAAAGTATTTTGCTCTAGATGATAAGTCACATGGTTGTCCCAAATGGACCTTGCTCTTGCCACAACTTGGAGAAGAGACTGCGTGAACCCTTCTAAAGTTGATATGCCACAGAAACACAGAGGTCTCCAAGCTGCCCTGGGCTTGGGAAAGAAGCAAGGGTAAAAGGTCATGTCCCTCCAAGACCAACAGTTCTCCACATGGGGAAGGACAGGCTTACTTTGGCATGGAGGTCACTTGCCTGAGTAGGATACCAAAGGAGTAAGACCACATCTTTTATAGAACCCTTAGCTGTCAGTAATAGGTGGAAAATCCCTAGACTTCCCTCTTTGTAATTGTGGCACCAATTCTTTCACCTGGAGGCCAGGAGACACTGAGACCCATTTCCAAACAATCCATTTTAGTTGATTATTATAACAATCTCCTGCCTCAAAGAACATACAAGAGATAGGAGCAATTGATCTCTCTTCTCTTTTCTGGACACCAGGGTATTCCTTGACAATTGGGGGGCCATAATGGTTTTTGTCATGATAAAGTGTACTTCTGTTAATCTAGGTGTGTAGGGATCCAAGGCTTTTACTTTGAGCCATTCCTAGAGGACTATTGCTCATCTACATTAAACAGCAAAGATGGATACCCATTTATATTATTCTGATGATGATTATCATTTAATTACATTATTAATAGCATTGTATTAATACTTGGTTTGTTCAATTCTAGTTTCTGGAGTCTACATTTTCTGTCTCCAAATTTCACTTCTTTCCCTAGAACAACACATTGTATATCCCTCAGTTCACCCTCTGACTTCCTCTTTAGTCACATCCTGAATTATCCAGTTCTGTCTTCTTGCTTTCATATCCATTCCTGCAGCATCCTGCATGGCCTGCACTCACCTCCCTGCATTCTCCGCATTCACTCCTGAGCCATTAATGTTGCAACGGTACATCCTACCACCATGCAGGGGCTTGATCTCCAGCCAGTTTCCAACTCTGCCCCGTCAGCTTTCTATGTCTCCAAATCATTTCTCTCCCAGTGTCCATAGTTCTTAATTCAGCCTTTCTTCATTTTTATTACAACTTTCACCCATTGATGAGCATCATCTATCTTGTTTCAAGTACAAGACTGAAGCCACCGTCTGAGTACTCCCTTACTGTCCCACCACCACACCTGTACTACCTGTATACTTACTCACCTTTCTCTTTCTCTCCTACCACAAGTTTTCTTCTTCTCAAAGGTCAACCAACCTGGACCTCAATCTCTACCTCCTCCTTCTTTTTTTTTTTTTTTAATGCTGCCTAATTCTTACTAGCTTTTAGATCAGTTCAGATTTATCCACTCTGGAAAATCAGTGTATTAAATGTTTGACTCTGCTATGGACCTTTGTGTCTTCCTCCCACATTGCTATACTCCTTGAATGACACCCTCGTTTCATTGTCTCCACTTCCTCACCTCCCTTCAATGCTTATCTTCATGTACCTGGCCTTACCACAGCACTGAAGTTGCTCACCTTGGTTACCAAACACTTCCTTATAATTAAGTAACAAGAACACTGCTCACTCCTTGTCTTGGCCCTTATCTTAGTGGGACATAGTACATAGAAATAAAGGCTCTAATTGGAAATTTTCTCCTGCTCTGGTGGTAGGAATACCACCTTCTCCTTTCTTCCTGGGTTTCTAACCACTCCCTTTTTTTCTCCTTTGCCAATACCTTAAGTGTTTACATTCCTCACAATCTATTTGTCCTCTCACTCCATACCTTGTATAGCTATTTCTTCCCATGGTTTCATTAACATCTGTACACTGACCACTTCCATGACTGTATCTCCACGTGAAGACTCCCTGAGCTTTAGACCCAGCTTTAGACCTTTAGACCTTTGGCTTCAGTGTTCCATGGGCTACAGACACTCAAAAACCAAAGTCATCATTTTTACTCTTAAATAACTATTCATCATCCCGAGTTTTTTGCCTCTGTGAATGGAACATTCAACTCTCCTTCCCAAATCCGAAGCTTCTCTCCCCTTTCCCCATCCAAAGATCATGTCCCATGCTTTTTATTCTATCAACATGTTCCCAAACCACTACAATGGTTTATATATGAGCAGTGTCCCCACCAAATCTAAATCAACCTTCTTCTTTTTATAAGTAGCTTTCTCAGGTATTTGTTAAAGCGATAGAAGTTTGACTAATACACAAACTTTTCTCTCTCCATTTCCACCCCCAATTTCCAGGCAGATACTATATGTTAAAGTCTTGGTCTCTCCAGGGTAGTGATATTGGGTAGTGCTGTGGACCTTTAGCAGGTAGGGCCTGGTGGGGGTCCTTAGGTAATTGGGGGAGTGCCTTCAGAAAGGGTTGTAGGGGGGCCCAATCTTTCTTTCCCTTTCTCAGCTCTGGCTTGAAATGTGATCACATGCTCTAACCCATGCTTCTATCATTGCTATTCACACCAGGAGGTACCACAGCTAAGAGGCGGTCACCAAGCCTATACTTTGCTGTTTGGAATTTGAAACTCCAGAACTATGAGCTCAGTCAATCTTCTTCTCATTAGTAGTAGGTATTTTGTTATAGTGATCTAAAGTTAACTAATATGCCTACTTTTCTCCCTCCATTTCCACCCCCACTTTCCTGGTGGAGGTCCCAGTCTTCCACTTGTCCAGGCTATGCAATAGGCGCTTATGTCATGACCTTCACTCTTGCCACACCCCCATCCCTCATTGTGTCCTCAATGCAGTCAGTCCATTGGGTCACTCATCATGTCCCTTTAAGTTCTCACGTCAATAGACTAAGGAGAACACCTATGATGTACCAGATGAATGAAATATAACAATGTACTGGCCTGCCCTCACTCGTCCCTGCTATCCCCATCCACATCATAGCCGGAGTCATGTTTCTACAGTGTGAGAATTTATGAAACATATCCTTGCTTCAAGAGTGCCCCCCTGTTTTAAAGAAAAGTCTGTGCTTTTCAGCATGACTTATGAGGCCCTACATGACCTCGGCTCCTGTTAGGGCTCGAATGTGTCCCCTCAAAATTGAAGTCCCAGCCCTCAGTACATCAAAATGTTGGATTGGAGGCATGGCCTTTACAGAGGTAATGAAGTTAAAATAAAATTATCAGGATAAGCCCTAATCCAATATGACTGATGTCCTTAAAAACAGGGGGAATTTGAGGCACAGAGAGAGACACACATGGAAAGGTAAAGATGTGAAGACACAGGGAGAATGCTATGTGAATGTGAAGACAGCCATCTACCAGCCAAGGAAAAGGGCCAGGAGCAGATGTTCCCTCACTGCCCTCAAAAGGGACTGACCTTACTGATATACATTGACTTCAAACTCACAGCCTCCAGAAACCGAAGAAAATAAGTTCTGTTGCTTAAGCCACCGGTTTCTGGTACTTTCTTATGGCAGCCTTGGCAAGAAGATGTGGCTTCCAAATTTTTTTTTCTTCCTAAATGTTCACACCAACACTCCTGTCGCCTCTCTCTATTCCAACTATCTAGAATATGGTAAATGCGTTTATCTCCAGGCCTGTGCCCAGGCTGGCCCCTGTGCCTGCAATGCTCTTTTCTTTGGCTGCTTGTTATCCCAACTCTTCTGCAATTAATATCTTGGCTTAGTGGTCTTCTCTGGAGAGTTCTTCCTGATGGCCTTCCCTCCTGGGTAGCCCTTAGCATACACTTATCAGATTGTGTATCTTTCCCTCTTTACTTGTATCGATCCACTAGGGAACAAGTTTTTCAAAATAGGAATTATACAGTAAAAATCGATTTCTGCCTTTTCAGAATGCAATCCCCTTCAGGGTAATAGTACCCCGAATTCCCTTAGCAAACCCTTATTTCCTTGCTGTCGATTGATTAGATTCAAATGATCCTCCATAGCTCCGGGCAGAGCAGGGAATTCTCGGCCACTGAATGAATTTGTGCCTCCTTCTCATGGCCACAGAGCTGGGTTCAGGGGTGATTGTGATCTGCCCAGTGCACTGAGTGCCAGCGCAAGGTATCTGCTAAGATTTGGGAACGAGAAACTCACTGTGTTGAAATTCCTACACTTAGGGCTACTGGCAACCTCATTGCTTGTTCATGGGATGAGTCCAAAAGGAAGCAAAAGCAACGAGAAAGAAGCAGAACCATGGTATAGTGAGAGATCGAGCCTCATCTAAACCAGCATTTGGGACCCCCTAGTCCAGAGCTCATCTCATGGTATCATAGTTCTTCTGTATGCATTAAATATTCACTTTTATGACAACAATAGGCACAAATAAACTTAGGAGAGAAAAGCAGGTTAAAAACTAGGTATCGGGGCTGGAGCGGTGGCTCAGTGGTTTTGGCGCTTGCCTGCAAGCACAAGGACCCAGGTTCAAACCCCAGCACCACATACACAACTAAGTGTTGGAGCAACGAAGGCCATGTGAAAAACTAAATAAAGTTGTTTCTCCCTTTCTCTCTCTCTCACTGTCCCTTTCTCTTTAAAAAAGCTTATTTAAAAAAAATTAGGTGTCACTTAGGGAGGCTATACGTATCTTATAAGTCATCTTATGCCCAATTTATTCTGTATATCATTGAAGTTGCTCAGTTGCTAAATTGGTAAACACCTTGAGTTAGCTAAAGTGTGTTTGTATTAACAGGCGTATTAATGTAGCTTAAGAATTTATCTTGGGGGCTGGAGCGGTGGCTCGGTAGTTACGGCGCTTGCTTGGCAAGCGCAGGTACACAGGTTCAAACCTCAGCACCCACTTACGCAACTAAGTGTCCAAGCAACAAAAGCCATGTGAAAAACTCAATAAAAATTGGTTCTCTCTCTCCTCTTTCTCTCTCTCTCTCTCTCTCTCTCTCTGTCCTTCTCTCTTAATAAAAGAAAAAAAAATAATTTATTTTGCAAAAGGGCACATTGTGTTTGTATGCCAGAAGGCCAAATTGCGTTCACACTCTCTGAAGCTTTTCTCTAAGGAATGGAGGTTCACCATGGATACCATATTTCTCCCCACCCATGGTAAGCATCCCTTTTGTCTAGAAAAGCTTATTATGATGACTGAAGCAAGAGTGGGACAAAACAATATTTCCTCCACGCGTCCCTTATTTTCAAGGAGTTTCCGTATGCAGCAAACATATACTGTGTGCATATATGAATATGTGACAACAAATTCTATCATTTATTTATGCACCAATAAAAAGACAAAACAAGGGGCTGGAGCAGTGGCTCAGTGGTTATGGTGCTTGGCCAGCATGTGCCAGTACACGGGTTCAAACCCTGGCACCCACTTACACAACTAAGTGTCGGAGCAATGAAAGCCATGTGAAAAAACTCAATAAAAATTGATTCTCTCTCTCTCGTTCACTGTCCTTTTCTCTTCAAAAAAAAAGAAAAAAACTAAATAAAATTAATTCTCTATTTAAAAATAAAAGATATAACAAAACAAATCAAAAACCCTAATCCTAAAACTCTGACAATCATTTTATGAGACTGAGACTGGAGCGCTACCTACTGCGCTAACGAGGCACCTCTGACAATTATTTTAAAATGTGGAAAATTTAGATCTCCAATTGATAGACTACTGCCATTTGACCACAGAGAAAAAGACAAGAAACTTTGCATGGAAGATAGCTTTTAGCCTAAAAGGACCCTCCACTAAAAGGTTTCTAGCTTGAGGACTGGGAGATTTCCAGTGTCCTTTTTACAGGAAATGAAATAAGCGGTGCAGGTAGGACTTAGCATCAGAGGCTTAGAGTAGAACAAATCGAAGTTTGACTGTTGTCTCTCTCATGTGTTTTCTGTTTGTTTGTCTACATAGTCTTAGGCAATTTGCTTAGTCTCTTCATTTGCAAAATGGGGATTATAATAGTACCACTTCCTCAGGTAAGGAAAAAAGAAATAACAAGAAGAGCAGATCACAGGATCCGGGTATATCATATGGTCAAGAAAAAAAGATTTACGTCTCTTTAAAATAAACATTTTATTTAAAAATATATGCATTTTTTTTTTAAAAAAAGGAACACATGCCAACTTTGGTATTTTAGCCATTGCTTCTTTGCTCTTCCCAGTAATCCACATTCCTTTCTTATATGGAGCTGAGCAAAGCAGACTAACGTGAACAACCACCACATGAGGGTTTGCAGACAACGCATGCTTGCTCCTCTCTTCTTTACAAAGTGCCTCCTTGTTTCACGGAGGGAGGATGTTAAGACCCACCATCCATTGCCCTTGGTTCTCACTGCAAGGCCATCAGAACTGCGCTCTGGGGAGCAATGTGAGTCTTTGGAAACTTTGAAATAGCTTCCGGGATCCCCATTGCTATACTCCCTTTCCCGCAAACACCCAGGAACAGTTAAATCATCCATAGGAAACACATCTTTCCAGTGTCCATGCCAGGAGCAGGTGGTTAAAATAAACACAAGAGAATTCTCGGGGTTTGTTTGTCTTAATCCATAGGGAATATCACTGAATCCTAAAATTGGAAGGGAATTTATTCACATGTTATCAGATCCAATAAATCCTAGTACAATATCCCTGGCAGATGACAACATAATTCTTACCAAACCCATCCCTGGCTTGAAATCATCTCCCTACAGAGAGTCTCAGCCAAGCCAGGGTGTTTCAGCACAACCAACCAACTCCCAGCACTGTAGGACAATCTTGTCCTACAGCACTTGGACTCTGTCTATTAATAACATATAATAAAGTATCAGCCATATCAGTGTCTAAGGCACCCTGCTGGTTTATAATTAGATTTATGGGGAATCGAAGACTCTAGAGTCTTTTTTTTTTTCAGGGTTGGGGACCGAACTCGGGGCCTTGCGTGTGCTAGGCGAGTGCTCTGGCACTGAGCTAAATCCCCAACCCCAACTCTAGAGTCTGTCTACTCCAGGTTTTCTCACAAAGCCAGCCATGCTAAAGCATTCATGGGCTTCTCGTTGTGAGGAATACAGCAAAAGCCTGAGAGGAAGCAGGAGGCCAAGTTGTCTTCACGCTCTCTGAAGCTTTCTCTTAAGGGATGGAGGGTCACCGTGGATACCTTATTCCTCCACACCCATGTTGAGTGTCCCTTTTGTTTAGAAAGCTTATTATGATGACTAAAGTAAGAAATTGGACAAAAAAATGTCTCCTCCACTCTTCCCTTGAAAATAGATGTTTCTGTATTTGGCAATCAAAACAAATCCTAAAACTATAACAGTTTTAAATTATGGAAGATTTAGATTTCCAAGCGATAGACTACTGCCATTTACTGCAGAGAAAAAGACAATAATCTTTGCATGGAAGATAGCTTTTAGCCTAGAAGGGCCCTCCACTTTCCCTTCTGGAAAAACCAAGATGCTTTGTAGCGAAACTAAAAGGTTTCTAGTTTGAGGACTGAGAGATTCTCAGTGTCCTTGCTTATAGCAACTGCAACACCCTAATCATTCATTCAACATCTGAACAATCTGTGCTGAATTCAACATCCAGTATTGGATATCTCATTCTTTGTATGCAGTAGGCATCAAATAATTATCCACTGGATGAGTAAATTTGATGTGGGAGCTTTCAGCCAGACTGCTCTAGAAGATTGAATTTAAAGTAAGCAGTTTTTAAAAAGAACTGTTTTGAATGCTTGGAAAGGTGTTATACATTTTTTTTTCTCGGATTGGAAATAAAGGTTTTTGAATGGCTCTCACTTCACAGACCTTTGACAATTCAGATTGAGGCTGTCTTGTGTTCCACATTTATAGGTGCAATTACTACATTGTTAAAAATGGCTTCTCGTTTACAAATTTGTGATTCAGTTTTCATAATGTAATATCTTAGTTGAACTGAGAGGTTCATAGAACAAGAAGTTGGGCCCTTTTCCTCGTTCCTTCTTTCCTTCCTTCCTTCCTTCCTTCCTTCCTTCCTTCCTTCCTTTCCTTCCTTCCTTCTTCCTCCCTCCCTTTACTCCTTCTTTCTTCTCTCCCTCTCCCTCTCTCTCTCCCTCTTTCCCTTGCATGTGTAGTCTTTTTAGAGACAGGATCATTCCTAATGAGCACAGGCTTACTGAGAGTGCTTGCACAAATACACTCTCTGATTCCATTAGGTAAGTATGAATCAACTGGATTGTGACCAGATTAGGAATGTACGAAGGTCTGAATTTCTCCATCACCATGGGGGGCCCAGGGGTCTTAATTACACATTTTCATCTTCACACTCTAAAAGCATTAAGAAACATGAATGTGGTCACTTCTCTGCATATCTTTTAGTCATGCCCAAATTGCCACCACAAAAAGAGAACACAAACAAGAATTTAAAAGAATTTAAAATAAAAATCCCCAATAAGAGACAGATGGATTAACATGAATTATCTGATTGGGTGCAGCCATCTGTATCACTTCCCTCTTGAGTATCTTGAGTTTTCTCACCCAAATTTCCCGTTTGAACTTTGAGGACATAGGTTGGATATGGTGTGTGGAGACTTTGGGAGGCGGTTGAGACCAGTTATCTAGGGATCTTCTCTTTTAACTGCATTAGTTTGCAGAAGGAAATAAGAGCTATCTTTCGTCTACTGTGGGTCTTGTACTGCAGTCTTGAAAAATATCCTAAAAACAACCCAAAGAAAAGACACAATCGAGCCAAATTCAGAGGCCACCTAATCGGGTCTAATCCCTCAGATAGAAGTTCCCAAAGGGAAAATAAATCATTAACACTCAGACCAGGTCCTCGAGTAGGGATACCATGTAAGTTTGTTTTCTGAAAGGAAGGAAAGGGGAAAAAAATCACATACAAAATTGGACCGAGCAGCAAGCTTCGTCAAGATTCAAACAAAACATCAACATCTGAGGAATAAACCAACTTGCGGAATGTGTCAATAAGGACTCTTTCCCCGTAGCTTCATCTTCATAGGAATTTTTCCCTCTAGATTTTTTTGGGGGGTCTGATAACTGAAATACAAGCAAAATAAAAAATTCACCATGCAGATCTTTTCAAGCGCAATGCAGATCAAGGAATGTAAGATGATAATCATGTTCTTTTTCTGTATTCTTCTACAAGAGACTCTATTACCATCCGCAGCTGCAATGGTGGAGTCGTTCTGTCTTTTCACATCCATATTCATCTCCAAGAGGAGCTTGTCCACGGTCAGCAAGTGGCTGTGAGTCACTGGGCTGGAGCCCTTAGTCATACACAGAGAGGCAACGTGTAGTCTGGTTGATTAACAGAAATCCATAGTGAGAAAGGCCAAGTAACATTCACAGCAGATTAGGTTTTAAGGCTTCTGGTATGGAACTCTGTAATATTACTTTCAAGATACATGCACACACACGTGTGTGTTTGCACGTACTTATATGTATGTGCACATGCACACACATGTAACATGCATATATGTATAGATCTAGATGTGTGTGTGTGTATAACCTCTACCCCAAATAAGATCTGGCAGCTTTCAGAGTAACAGTCACCCAAAACACTCTGTGTTCACACATTTTTACAAGTTAACAATGGAATGACTTCTAAATCTTTGGTTTAGAAGAAACCAAAATGAGAAATTCTTAACATCACAACATTTTTTGATTATGTTCTCTATAAGTGCACAGTGAACATTTTTTTTACAAAAGAAGAAAACAGTGCCTTAGTGACTTAAATTTAAAAAATAAAATAGCAATAGCTACTTTCTACTGCATGCAACATTATAAAATAGTGAACCAGAGCCACTGTGAGCCTTAGAGAGACTGTCCTGCAATTTGAGTGTTTTTCCCCCCCAACTTCCTGCCAAAGCACAAGAGGTAATGAGGAATACTCATTAGACCATGGTCTTTTGTTCCTTCCACCACTTTCAATGTGTAATTGTGCTTTCTTTCAGAAACTCAAACCTGAAACACTCTCTCCTGTAAATATCATCCACACTTATCTTTACGATATAATGATTTCCATTTTCTCCAGAGCAACACAAATCTAAGATTGCTTGTCAATCAAATGAGAGTGGGAATGAGCTTTGTGACAGATGGGCCAAGTCATCAGTTTCTTCCTAAGGAAATTCTTGCTACTTCCTTCGGCAGCAAACTGTGCATGTGAAGAATGAGGTCTGCGGGGGAGCCTGGACTTTTACCTTTCTAAAAAAATGGCTTTATTAGGAGTTTGGCAGCTTGTTAGAGCTGAGACATCCTCTCCTCCCAATGTTGGGCCAAAAAGAGAGAAAGATCTTCAAAAGAGAAGAAAGGATTGATATCTTGATTGAGAAATGGAATAGGAGAAAGATAACTGAGGTGGATCCCCCCTCCCATAAGAACAACAACAACAATAACAACACAACAACAACAAGTTGGACCTCTATGATTAATAGTCCTGAAATAGGAATCCATGGCATTACGTATTCTTAGGATGTGTGCAGAATGTGTTCTAGCCCCACTGAATTATCCCTGATAATGGCTTCCTGGGTCTAGAGATAGCTTTCTGTCTGCCTGTCTCTAGCTTTTGCATTGAAGGGGCTTATGTTGGAGAATCTGAGGAATCTTCTTCCACAGTTTTCTTGCTTCAAACTTCTCACCTATTACACAATGCTTATCAGCACACAGATGGTGGGAATGACTGGGCTATGGCTGAAAAAGAAAAAAAAAAGATCTAAATGGAGTTCTCTGGAATCAATGCAAAGTATTTGTTACCAGTGATCACTCAGTCCTGGATTGTAACCACTCCAGCAGGGATAGTTTTGGGGTGGAAGGACATTATGTTGATTTTGTTTTCCTGGGAATGGATTGATTCCGTCCCTCTATTGCCTCAAGGGTCCCTAACTGAAGTTGGACCTGTTTGCTCTTTTGAGAGACAGATAATGGAGACATGGGAAATAGCCTCCACCATCAGTATATATTCTGTGATTTTTGAGGGGCTAGCTTCCTCATGGTCCCCAAAGACTTAACGCTTTTTTCCACTGTGTGTCTAGTATATTCATGACACAAGCTTACAGTATGATCTTATGCCCAATAATGCCTGAGAAAAGCTATGGGCTAGAAAAAAATACTGGTGTTTGAAAAGGCAGTGAAAAACTTTTGTTTTGTATCCTTAAACCAAGAATGCACAATTTTGAATGCATCACTGAAATTATTAACAGTCACTGAATGTTAGTAAATATTACATCAGATATATTTCAAAAAAACAACTCCCCTTTGTTCTTGTTGATTGTCACAGAAGCCTCCATTGCTTCTTTTTAATTTTCTTCTTCTTCTTCTTTTGGATAATGTAAGTACTTATGATTGTGTGATGTCCCCCATGGAATTCCTGTTGGTCTCCCTTAGCATTGGCATTCTACCACTGCTGTAAGTGAAGGTCCATGGGAGAATTCAAATTGAGATCTGTGACATCCAGGAAGTCGATGTTGAAGATGCTGGGGCCGCTGGTGGTGAGGGAACTAAAGCCTGGTGTGGAGCTTGGTGGAGTGAGGTCCAGCCACTCCATGGTTTCCCACGGAGATTCTGTGAAGCTTAACTGTAGCCCACTGCTGTCCACCGAAGAGGGTGAAAACTGTGTCTGCATTGGGGAGAGGGGGCCTGGCAGGATCTCATGAGCATTGAAGAGGTCTTCCGCAGCCTTTCCGGAGAATCCATCCATGATCCCATCGAAAGGTGGTTCCTCGTTCCCGATTTTGAGAAGGGCAACATCGCTCATCTTTCCTAGGGGGCTGTGGGAATTTAATAAGACTTCCAGGTGCTCATCGCTGTCGCCAGCATAGTGATCAAAGGAGAGCTGTCCTCCTGAAGATGCTGGTTCAAAGGAAGCCGAGGGCTTGGGGAGGACCGCAGCAGGGCTTCGGGATGGACCAGGTATCTTCTGGACTTTTTGAAGACATGAGTGATCCTCTCTTGCATCAGCTGGCATTTCTGTTGGCAAAACACAAAGCAAATTGTTAAGTCAGTTCAAATTGGGCATCACATGTAATAGGAATCTTTGGAATGAATAAGCTACACTTACAGTGACCGTGCTGTCCTGCTCATCTCTCTATCTCTCCCTACACTGCTCTCTGAATTCCTAATTATTCTTCTCTAAGGTCTCCCCCAAACCCTTTTGTTCTGGAACTTCCACTCTGTGATTATCGAAGTCTCCTCTTTCATGAGTCCTTTGCCTCCTCTTTCCTGGCCACTGGCTCCATCCTGAGGACATAGTGTTCTTGTTCACATTCTCCATAGGGACTCATTTACTTCAGGGCAGGCAGGTAAGTGATTGTCTTATTTCTGTTATTATTCTGCCTCCTTCCTACCACTCCTCAATATTTTTTTTGTTTGTTATTTTAAGAGAGAAGGACAGTGTGTGTGTGTGTGTGTGTGTGAGAGAGAGAGAGAGAGAGAGAATCAATTTTTATTGAGTTTTTCACATGGCTTTCGTTGCTCCAACACTTAGTTGTGTACGTGGGTGCTGGAGTTTGAACCCATGTACTTGTGCATGCCAGGCAAGCACCGTAACCACCGAGCAACCGCTCCAGCCACCCCCCCAATGGTTTTTGAAGGATTCACCTCTTTCCCCTGTCTGAGTCTCCTGGTCGTCCCTCATCCACTGACACATTTATTCCCTAGTTCATGGCCTTTTTCGCCACCTCCATGCTTCTCATTCCCTTCCGCATCAGCATCTTCAGAAACCACCTACCACTGTCCATGCTGGCCTCAGCTCCTTGTCCACCCCCTCTAGCGATGCCCGCATTCCTGCACTGTTGGACATAGGTTGGATCTTAATCCGCACACGGGCATCCCTCTGAAAGTTCCATTGCAAGCAAAATTTCCCACTCTCCATCCCACCCTTTTCATCTCTCCAGCTCACTTATTAAGTACCCCAGGACTTTCCCAGTTGTTCTGAGTCACTCCGATCTGCTGACTCTGCTATTTAATCACTATCCATTAGCTCTTCATGCATCACATCCTTTCATATTATCTGATCCGTCATGATAGTTACTCGGACAAATATCCTCAATCCCCGTTCCCTTCTCATTTTTTACTGAACTAACCTAGCAAAAAAGCCAAGACTGGATTTGTCTCATCCTTGGCTTTCCCTGAATTACCTGGATGTTGAATGGAAAAAATAACACAACTAGATGACTAGTTGCATTTTAAATTCATGGTGTCAAGCTTCCCTTTAGCACTTATGCTGCCTAACACTCTGTGTTTCTCTAGAAAACCCAACACATTCATGAGTATCTCATAATTGTTCTTCTTTCTTTGGCTCTCCCACACTCCCTTTTGCACCCATATTCTTTTGACCTTGCCACCCACTTCATTTAAAAAGGGGCACCCAAAGGCTGGAGATACAGCTCAGTGGCAAAGTGTTTGCCTAGCATGTGCAAGGCCCTGGGTTGCATCCCCAGCACCACAACAAATGTACTGACGACAAAAGAGGGTTATCTGATCTGAACTCCCTCTCTTGCTAGTCATTCCATCACAAGACTTATGAGCATACACACACTGACACGCACACATCTCTTTCGGCTTCCGTCTTGTTCCATCAGGAAATATCTGTTCACTTGCTATCACTGCATAGAGGCAGAGACTTTAGCGTAGAACTGAGCCTTAGCATAATTCCTGCCCTCCCCTTCTCTGAGTTCTCTAAAACTTGAATGCAATTGCATAACCCCGGACCATGAGGTTTTCTTTTTTCTACACACATCCTCTTGTGGTCCTCTTACTCATTTTGATGTTTTCAAATTCTAGGTGTAGACTCCGTAATGCTTTTTAAATCAATAGATGAATGAGTTGAAAGGAGGCAAAAAGAACATGATGATTATTTTTCATTGTCAACTTGAATAACATTTAAGCATGAATGGACCCCTCCAGTGGAAGATTACTAATTGAATTTCGCTTTGAGTAGGTAGCACAAAACTTTCATTATCTGCTTGTTTCTTTCTCTTATAATTAAGAAGACAGGGACATTGAGTTTAGAAAGAAAGAAATTATGTAGCAAGAGAAGACACTTAGGGAAACAGATTGGGTTGAAAAGCTTAAAAGATGCCTGCAAAGTGTTCCTCAGATGAAGGCAGAGAGGAATCATCCACTGTGCTTCTTTCATCTGCTCCAAAAGTGCATCTGGAGCTCAGAGAAAATGACTCTACCTGCAGCCCACCTGGTACACCTGATTCAGTGTTGCATCTGACCTTGGTCATAGGTTCTCTTTCCCTACAGCAGGCACAGGTGCAGAGGGCCCTGATGGGCAGGGCACAAGGCAGCCTTACCTCCACTCTCAATAAGGACATCCAGGAGTTCATCCATCTGCTGACTTCGAGTCATTTGCTGCAGCAAGTTAACCAAAGGACAGTAGGGTAGTTAGAAGATGTTTACTTATGCAGAAAATCATTAGAGGTGGCACTATTGGTTTTTGAACTAGATTTGCTTAAGTAATTTTTAAAAATTGTAAACAAATACAAATAACATAAAATTTACAATCTAGAACATTCTGACAATGACATTAAGTACATTCACATTTTTGCGAAACCATCACCATCATTCATCTCCACAACTCTTTTTATCTTGCACTAAAACTCTATATTCAATGGAGAATAACTTCCCAGGCTGCCCCTCCCCAATCCCTTAGCAACCCACCATGAGTCTAAGTTGCTTAGGGCCTTGCTAAGTGGCCGAGGTTGATTTTGAACTTGCAATCCTCCTGCCTCAGCCTTGAGAGTCACTGAGATTACAGGAATGCACCATGGAACCTAGCTCTTCATTTCTGAAGACTGAATAATCTTCCATTACATGTTTCTACTACATTTTGTTTATTCATTCGCCTGTTGATGGACACTTGGATTGTTTCCCCTTTCTGACTGTACTGAATAATGCTGTTATGAACTCAGGCACAGTGGTGAAAGGTATTGGAACTATCTTTGATTAACTGTCCGTGTAAATTTTAGGCAGGTAATCTACAGGATGAAATAAGCCACTACCATAAGAGAAGGAGAAAACAAGGCAGAATGATTCCTAACATAGAATATGTACTTTAGAATAAGTTTGGCTGCTTTGAAAGGTTACCATTCTAGGAGCAGGGACATCTTAAACTAAGAAAAAACATATTTTTCTAATTCTGAAATGACTTGAATCTCCCTCTTATTTGGCTCACATGGAACCTGGCCCACATTCCCGCAGTCCCTCTTTGGAAAAGCCTGAGGAACTGGTAGACCCTTACAGAGTTTACCTTCTCCCCTCCGTCATCTGAGTTGTTAAGTACAGTCTTATTTCTAAAAGTCCATTCTGCCTGGATTTTTTCTTTTTTGCTAAGGATCAGATGATATTTCAAAAACCAGGGGAATGCAATGGAGACAGCAAGGGCATTTAAGCATCTCTTTTTCCTCTGGGAGCCCAACACCAATCTACATGGGCATCAATAATCAATACGATGGGAACACAGTTCCAAGAGTGAGTCACTTGCCAGTCCAGAAGGCGCCACATGGTTGCAAGTTCTGGCAGGTAATGTAAAAGAGCCAAATATAGAAGAAAGAGAGGTAGAACGCAGAGCACAGCTGTGGCTCAAAGAAGCACTGGATGCATTGCTTTAGGTCATTGTCACTGGGCAGAAAAAATGGCTCCCATGTTGCTAGATTCCCTTGTTTTCCAGAAATGAGAAAGCCCACTTTCCATAACATCTCCTGATCTTTAGCACATTGTATACCAAAGGAAACCTTACTGATGGCTGGTCTTGCTCTTGGGATACCAGACATTAGGCAACAACCAATGTAATGTTTTTTTTTCTGGATTGAGCACATCCAAGTTCAGACCCTCTGTATCCCCAGGGGATTGAATCCAGGACCTCACTGAATACCCATATTCTATAATATAGTATTTGCATAGAATCTGCACCTATTCTCTTGTATGTGGCAAATCATCTCTAAATTATTTAAATTACCTGAAACAATGTAAATGCTACCTCAATAGCTGTTATTATTGTATTGTTTGGGGAATTATGGGCCAAAATAGTCTGTACATATCCTTTACAGATGCATCCATCATTGGCCTAATGTAGAACATGCATGAGATGTGACGTGAATGATGCTCAAACACATGTTGGAAAGAGATGGAAGATCTGTGAAGTTGTGGGAGGCCAATGCAAGGTACACATCACTTCATTTGCTTCAGTTCTGCATGGTGCTTGGCCCGTCACAAATTCAAGTTGTTTTTTTTTTTCGAACTTTTAGGAATTTTTTTGCCCTAAAATATGCTTGATCCACACAGAAGGCTGACTATGCAAGATCGTTCACTGTTTTTCTTTTTCTTGCTTTTGTACTTTGAAATTTTCCAAACTCCAAAGAAGGGAAAGGAAATAATGAATATCCCTGAATTCATTACTCAGCTTCAAGAACCATCAGTACTTTTCCAGGACCACTGAATTTTAAAACTAGGAAAAAAATCTTAGAAAGTATCACTCTCATGTATTTGAGTATTGATCATGTGTCAAACAATGTGGTAAGTACTGGATTATCTAGAATCCTTACAAAATGAATATGGACCCTCTTTTATAGAAGTTGAGTATGTGCCCAACCTTAGTGGCAGTGGCAGGTGGCAGAGCTGGCAGTGAGGACAGGCATCCTGGATGTCAGCCCGGCCTCTTCTTTCTGCATCTCTCAGCATCTATAGATGCCCCTTGACTTAAGATGGGGTTACATCCAGAAAAGCCACCCATAGATCAAAATGCATTCAATACATCTAACCTCCCAAGCGTAATGCTTAGCAACAGAACACACTGGAACGTGAGTCGTTTTCTATCATGATTGTGGGGCTAAGTAGGAACTGAGGCTTGCTGCTGCCGCCCAGTCTTAAAGGAAGATCATACCACATACCCAAATGCAAAGTCCAATTTTTTGCTTTTTGTTTTTTCCCTCCACCAGGGATTGAACCTAGGGGCACTTAACCACTGAGCCTCATCCCCAGCCCTTTTTATTTTTTATTTTGAGACAGGGTCTCACTAAGTAGCTTAGGGCCTCACTAAATTTCTGAGGCTGGCTTTGAACTTGCGGTCTTCCTGCCTTAGCCTCCCAAGTTGCTGAGATTACAGGAATGCCCCACTGTACCCAGCTAAAGTTCAGTTTGGAAGGCAGCGTATAGTGTGTTGCTTCATGCCTTCATACAGTCAAAACATAATAACTTGAACCACCTTAAGTTGGAACCCTCTGTGTACACAAATAATACCATCTACTATTAGTGTGTACTTTGTTCATTCTTCTGGGGAGGCACCATGAAGTTTAACAATACCCAACAATGTTCATTGTGTCCACCGTTCTTCCACAAGAAACAAACCATGTGATTACCTGCTTAACTGCATCTTCATAGGATGGAGGCTGTGTTATCTCTGAAACCGTTGAACTTGACTTAGAAAAAGTTGGGGATGCAATTGAAAACTTTGGCCCTGCTTTATCAGAAGAATGTAACGCAGCCATCTGAGTGTCAGAAAAACACAGAGAAAGACATTCAATTCATGGATCAGAAGTGGTACTGCTATTGTTACTTTATATGCATTTATTGTACAACTCAACTCCTCAATAAAAAAAGAAGTAGTACTTCTGTTCTAGAATCCATAAGGCACTTTAAAAACCTGATCTATAAGCATATAACAACAACAGTACCTAGTCAAGAGACAAGAATAAATAACTATCAACCATAATACCTATTCCTGGGGATTTATTGCTGGTGATACTTTTTTTTTTTTTTTTAACGAGTGAGGGAGAGTGAGCGTGGGGGCCAAGGAGAGAGAGAGGGAAAGAAAGAGAATCTTTCATCTGGTGTTTGTTGCTCCGACACTTAGTTGTATATGTGGTGCTGGGATTTGAACCGGGGTCATCGTGTATGCCAGGCAAGTGCAATACTGCTGAATCACCACTCCAGGCCTTGCTGGTGGTATCTTAAAGTGGAAACCTTACATATTTATTTCCATCTCTAAAGCGCACCCTCTGCTCTTAGGAGAAAACAAAAACAAGAAAAGGAATAAGAGTTCAATCTATGACAAAGGGATTCACCAACCCAGGAATTTCCAGGGTAATGTGTTCCCTAGGACATCTCATTCCAAATAGTGTACTTACTGAGTTGGAGGTTATTACGGCGTCTCTGTCTGAACCAGCTTTGTTTGTTCTAAGTATGTTCTGTGGGGTGCTTGGCCCACATCAGGGCCTCCCTCTCTTCTCTGATTTGTGGTATCTTTTGTGTCATAACCAATTTACATTTGTCGCCCTCCTGACCCCTCATTGAACCTTGGAACACCTTTATCCTGGATCCTTCACAGCCAGTTTCTTCTATGAGGTGATGCACATCATTTCTTCTTTTTGCCACAGAGATATGACACTGCGATCCAACTTTCTGCACCTCTCTGGTCCCTTCCATGAGTCCCAGTACCCCAGTCTTCCTCTGACAGTATTTTCCCATGCATCCCGAGACCAATCTTCAACTTCATAGAAACTGATTTGTTGTCTGCCTTGCTTTGTGAACACACCATGCCATTTTCATCACTGGGATTTCTGAAGTGACTCCCAGCAATGACTCCCTAGGAGTCATTGTACATCCATTTCAAGTGGAACTATTTCTCTCTGAAATGAACTTTTCTTTTGCCTTTGAATGTCATCATTTGCACTGGAGGACAGTAGGTAGGCATGGAAGAGAGAAGAGGTGATGCATGTCTCAAGTCTAACCCTTTATCAGGCACGTACCTTTGGCTGTACACCTGGGCTTTTGGGACAAGCATTGCTCCCAACACCATGACTGCTGTCTGTCTGGGCTCCAGAGAAAGCGGGGTGGAGGCTGGAAGGCTGGGGAGAGAAGCTGGGAGGATGGCCATCATGTGCCCCTGAGTTCTGTAGAAAGGAAGAAGTGCCAGTTAATGGCAGGGGCATGCTCTCATGTGCCCCATGGAGTCTTATCCTTACAGGAATTCCTAAACGCCATTAGCAGATGATTTTGTGCGAAATCACACATTTCACCTATTGCTCACAAACTTCCAGTGGCTCTCAGAAAACTCAGCTTAGGACAGATCTCCCCTCTAACGTGTTCAATTTTTAATTTGCTTCTGGTGCTGTTTACTTCTCTGCAAGCTTACATTCTCTTATGCCCACTATGAACGACACATCTGTACGTTCTACCTCACTATCTTTTTTTTCGTGTTGAATGTCCTTTTCTTTCTTCCTTCTATTTTAATGCTACACTTCTGACCCCCTTCACAAAACCTTCCTAGACTTTTGTAGTCCATTATGACCAATCGTTCTCTCTCGCCTACCAACTTCATGCAGCATTTAGCCACAGATCAGTCATGTTATCTATATTGTTATGTTTTTATCATAAAGTCACAATAGTTCTTGATAGTACCAAAATCATCAAAATTGAAAACTACGACCCAGAGTTCTGTCTCCAGTGCTAGTTTTACCTAGTATACTATGCATTCAATAAATGTGTAATAATAGGGATGATAATTTTTAGGTCCAATGTCTCCCCGAATTCCCCCTCAGAATTGAGTATCATTGATTTGAATGTGCTGTTTTGGTAAGCCTGTACAAAAGTATTCTCATTATCTTTAGTCAGATCTCATATTCCCAGGGTAGCAATATTCAATGTGAAAGGGTATAAACTTTAGAATCAACTACTCCTTGGTTCATGTGATCCTGGGCAATGCGTCTAACCTCCCTAAGCTTCATTTTCCTTATTGATGAATAAAGAATAACAAATTGGAACTCAGCATTGCTGTGACAAGGAATGAAGTTACTTATTTGCATGACTTTTAATACTTGGCACTAAGCAAGTATCCAATCGATATCGGGTTTCTTTCTAGTCCTTTTCTATTAGTACAGGTTCCAGAACCTTTTGATAATGTAATTTACTTTCTCAAATAGACTCATACAAACTTTTTCAATCATTCTTCAACTTCATGGACAAAATGAAAGCTGATCTTGTTGGGTTAGTCTTCTAAGTCTACACTTCTTCAAACTCCTAATTTCCGAACATTCCACACATGCTCCCACCTGGGGGCCTGTGCTCTTGCTGTTCCTCCTCTTCTCAGTAATTTCAACCAAAATTTTCACATGGTTTTCTTCCTTTAACTCTTTCTGGGTTTTTCTCAATGTCCTTGCCCTTTGATTCAAGGTTGTAAACTTCCAGACTTCTCATACAAATCCAATACCCCCCTGTGCTCTTTCTCCATAAGATATATCACTTCTAATGTACTATATGATTTATTTTAAAAATTTTTTTGCTTATTATTTATTTTTCATGAGACTACAGATTATTTGGTAGTTCAGCACTAGTCTCCAGTGGCTAGAATAGAGCATGGCACATTGTAGGTGCTTGGCAAATAGTTCTACTATCCACTGTTATATGGAGAGAAGAATAACATCTGGTAACTTCCTCTTTTGCTCACTCAATAAAATGATTTGCAGTATCATAAGGGTTGATTCCAAGAAGTCCTGAGAGTAGTGGTCGGCAAACTAGAGCCCATAAATTAAATTATGCTCACTGCCTGATTTTGCAAATTAAGTTTGATTGGAGCCCATATGCATTTATTTACAAGGTGTCTGTGGCTACTTATCTGCAAAGGCAAAGCTGAGTAGCAGTGATACAGATGCTATGCCCTTAAAAACCTCTCATGTTTACCATCTAGTCCTTTCTTTTAATTAATGAACTAAATAATTAATTTGCTACTAGGGATTGAGCCCAGAAATGCTTTACCCTAAGCTGTATCCTCAGCCCTTTCACATTTTTAATTTGGAGACAGGGTTTTGCTGTTACAGAGACTGACCTCCAACTTTTGATCCTCCTGCCTCATCCTCCTAAGTTGCTGGCATTGGCATTACAGGCTTGCACCGCTATGCCTGGCTCAACCCGGCTGGTTATAGTTTAGAACGCCAACTCTTAGAGGATAAGTGAATTGGGTCTATGGTGAAGGCTTATGGATTGTATTGCCTTTTTAGTAGCGGGAAATCCATCCCTCCTATTTCCCCAAGGAGGGATACACTGGGTGTGTTGAAAAGTGTTCTTACCTGTGCGGTGCACACCTGGCTGATGGGTGAGGCGACCCTGTGCCCTTCTCCCTGCGCCCCGGAAGATGAGGGTAGGAAGTAATGGTTGTTGGGCGATGGGGGCAGACTGATGTGCTGCGGGCTTTTCAGAGCTCCCAGGGGCGAATGCTGAGGGGAGCACTGGGGGCTGAGGAAGGTGGAAGAAAGTACATTGGCTTGACCTGAGGACTCCACACAGTGAGCGTTTCCAAGGGTTAGGAGTTGAGCAGCGTCGTAAGCCGGCGGCTGACTCTCACTGCTGTTCTGTCCTTTCAAGGATATGTGTTGGTTTGCAAAAGGACAGCTGGAGACCGCGTCCTCCTGCTTGATGGGGGCGGCCAGGAAAGGCAGGGGCTTCTTCTCGGAACCGTTACCGCTCTTCTGCTTCTGGAGCTGCATCCTCAGCTCTTCCACCTGCCTCTGTTCTTGCTGCAGTTTCCAGGTCAGTTCGTTGATCACCTTCTGCTTCTCCACCAGCATCTTGTCCTTCTCGGAGTCCAGCCCGTCCAGCTCGGAAGGACCTGAGCCCCCGTTCAGGCTGCTCATGAGACTTTCCTCGGTGCACGCGTGCACCGGGGACGGGTGCAGGCCGAAGGACGGGGAGGCATCGTTGAAGGTGTCGGGCAAGGACCCAGCCACCGACAGGTCGGAGGACGCGGGGGAGATCGGGGGGCTGGAGCTGGTGCTGCCGAAGCGGTAGAAGCCGTTGGATAAGGCACTGGTGGAAGGGGAGGACTGGTAACTGGGCAGCGTGTTGGGTGTGACGGGAAAAGTGACGGTCGTTATATCCCCGAAGTTGGGCACAGGGCTGCCAGAACAGTCCTGGAAGGGTCGAAGCCGGTCCATGAGGGCCGTTTTGGTGCCTGACACAGGCAAGCCTCTTATTCGAAGCTGTTGTCTTAATTCGGAGACCTAAAGAAACCAGGGTGTTAGGGTGATGTCTAATGGCAACAGTTTTAAAAGTTATCAAATTAGCTTTAAAACATCACACATGGAATTTTACAATATCCACTATTTTTTTACACTTCTTTCCAATATTCTCTCCTACCCCTGATATTGTTTTTGCACAATTTTAACGATTTCCTTTCTACCTTATCATATACGGATGCTTCTCAACTTAGGATGGGGTAATATCCTAATAATTCCATGGTAGACTGAAAACATTGAAAGCCAAAACGCATTTAATGCATCTAATCTACTGAACATCTCAGCTTAGCTAGATCCTATGTTGTAGAGTGTCAGTTCATTCTAATTTTTGCAGGGGAAACCGGGGAACTGCAGCCATTGCTGTCCCGCATGGTTAGAGAGGACCAGACAGCACGGCAGCATATTGCTAGCTAGGCAGAAGATCAAAATTCAAAATTTGAAATACCATGTGTACTGAACGTGTGTTATTTTCTCACCATCATAAAGTAAAATCACAACTTGAGTCATTGTAAGTTGGGGGCCATTTAAATCATGTTTTCCTGGCCTTAGAGTCTTAGAGATGTAGATATGAAGTGAATGGTAGAAGTCCACCATTATAATCTACTGCCCTTCCACTCCCATTTTGGTCCCTGTTCCCATTTTAGTGGTAGCTGCCTGGGTTAAGACATAGCTTTTCACATGACGATCCCCAAGAATGACTGAGTTCAGGATGTCTGGCTTTCTGGGTGAGGCCTCCTCCCACTACATCCTCTTCCTCAAACTTCAGCATGCACCTGAACCACTGAGGGTACGTGACAACACGTACTTCTGGGTCTCACCTTGGAGTTCTTGTTCAGTAAGCATGGGTGGCCACCGAGATTTTGCATTTGTAACAAATTCCCAGGGCACCTTGATGCTACTGGTTTCTGGACTAGACTTTGAGAACCACAGTTCCACATTAGCATTTATGTCCTAATTTTAATGTTGACTGACTGGCAGTCATATATGTGTGTGTGTGTGTGTGTGTGTGTGAGAGTGTGTGTGCACATGCACATTTGTGTGTGTATACATATATATATACACACATATAAATGCATACACAAACACACACATTGCTTATAGATAGTGAGACAGAGAGAAGTATTATGTTGTGATAAGAACATCAGTCTAAACCTTGACCCTGCCTATTGCTAGCTTTGTGGTCCACTGTGTCCCATCTGTGACACTGAGACCATAATACCTGCCTTATACATTTCCATGTGGATGCAGATGGCTTGAATTTTATAAAGTCCTAGGAATAGTGCCTGGTAAAGTGTGCAATGTATGAACTTACTATTTTTTTCCATATTTTTTATTGGTGCATTATAATGGTACATAATGGTGGGGGCTTACTATTATTATTATATTCATTCTCAAGTAACTCGTTGATTCCTGCATTTTTTAGAATGTTCATGAATTGGAAATTATAAATACACAAATATGAGAACCAATTCAATAACTGATGATGCATGCAAAGGATGGAATAGTACAAAGACATTACTACGGATGCTATAATGGCACAGTGGCAGCACATGCCTGTAATCCCAGAGGTTCAGGAGACTGAGGCAGGAGGATTGCAAGTTCAAGGCCAGCCTCAGCAACTTAGCAAGGCCCTAAGCTAATTAGTGAGACCCTGTCTCAAAAAAAAAAAAAAGTCAAAAGGAATGTAACTCAGTGATAAAGAACCCCTGAGTTTGATCCCTGGTACCATCACTCCCCCCAAAAAAGATTGATACTATCAATTACTTGGTGCCCTTGGATGATGAATATTTACTTATGGCATATTATTAAGTGAAAGTTCAAATTGATTCTATTTTTAAAATGAGTTATAAGTAACGTGCATATATATTTAAGGTTATATTTAGATATGAAAATCTAAGTAAATATGTACTAAAATGTTAACAATGATTTTCCTTACCTGCATTTTCTAAATATTTCACATAAGCATATTATTTTTGTGATTAAAAGAAGAAATGTATTAAGTAAATAAATTTCAATAATTCTGTACAAAGAACATATAGGGGGCTGGATCTGAAGCTCAGCGGTTGCCGTGCATGCCTGGCATGCGTGAGTACGAGAGTTCAAGCCCTAGCACCACGTACACAACGAGGTCTCTGAGCAGCGAAAGCCACATGAGAAACTAAATAAAGTTGATTCTCTTTTTCTCTCTCACTGTCTCTCTAACTTAAAAAAGAAAAAAACACCCAAACCTATATAGGGAAACATTTCTGAGATTCTCTGTAGGGAATGACCTTTTGAGCGTAAAATGAAAGGAAATCATAAAAATATTGACAATCAAAATTAAAAACTTCTATAAGTTGTAAGAGTCATAAGCAAACTGCAGATCCAAATAGCGATCTTGGGGGAAAAAATTGCAGCATCAATAATAAAGTATAAAAGCCCCCAATGTATTAAATGTGCTTACCAATAAAAAAAGAAAAAAGGCTGATGATACCCAATATGAAAATAGGTAAGGGATATGATCTAGCTCTTCATAAGCAAAAATAAAATTTAGATGATGGACAAAAATGTATGTGCATCAATTAGTGATTCAAGAGAGTAAAATAACAGCTATGTTGATGTTCATCACATTGACAAAGACATGAGTGATAACTCTTTGTGTTAGTGAAACCGAAGCAAAAATAAGAAGGTTACTTTCCAATTTATAATTTGGTCCTGATCAGCAGTTATCTGGGAACCAGTTAGAAAGGCAGAATCTCTAGCCCCTCCCCAGACCTACTGGATCAGAATTTGCATTTTATCAAGTACCTGAGTGATTCATGTATACAGTATTTTTTTTTTTTTTTAGAGAAAGGGACAGTGAGAGAGAAAGAGAGAGAGAAGCAATTTTTATTTAGTTTTTCATGTGCCTCCTGTTGCTCCGAGACTTCGTGGTGTACATGGTGCTGGGGTTTGAACCCGTGCACTTGTGCATGCCTAGCAAGTGTGGAGCCACTGCTCCAGCCCCATACTTTAGTGTTTGAGTAGTGCTTTTTTAACATGCTGCTTCTGTGAATAAACTAGAACAAATGTTCAGGGCAGAAATTTGGAAATATGCCTCTAATACTTTAAAAAATATTAATATATTTTTGTTCTGGAATTTTACTCCTCCATAGTTAGCCTGGAGAAATAAAGAAATTAATAGATATATGTATATAGGCCACTGAATCATTCTTCGAATAACAAAAATTTTGGCAGCTAGTTAGATGTTCTATAGTGGAATGTTAACAAGGTGGTAGAATGACATGTAGCTATTAAAAATAAAACTTTTATTGACTACTAAAAGTTATGAAAAATGTTCATGATGTGTTAAAAAAGAAAGCATGTCAGAAATTTATGTACACATAATTATTTAAAAATAGTTATTGTAAAACAAAATATATTTACATGCATCATAAATCTTGGGAATAAAATCTGTTGTGCTTTCTGAGAGTCTTGTCTATTAAAATACTATTTACTTTTCTAGACACTATCATATTTCACTGTGAATATATGTTTCTTTATAAATTAGTTAAAAGTTATCCAAAAAGATGGAATCAACTTATATACTAGCAATGAATATTCTATTTCCCCATAGTTTTGCTGGTAAAGTTCTATCTACTTTTTTCCCCTTTAGATTTGCTGGTTTGAAAAAAAAAATGCAAGATGGTAACACATTATTGTTTTAATTTTGAATTACTTAAAATTAATGAGTTCTATATTTATTTTTAGAATCTATTCTGGCACTGAATAATTTAAGCTATATTATTAAATAATGCAGCGCATATTCTAAAATAAAATGAACACTTGCTGAGTTCAATTTACCTTAAGTTTTGGAATATTACGGTCTGTGGGCTTGTTTGGGACAAAGACTTGTACCCGTCTCTTTCCTACATTCCCTGGAGCTTTAACCATTGATAACTTTTGAAACCATTTATTATGGAAAAAATGTAAACATATGCAGAAATTGATAAGTATAATAAACTCCCATAGACTCATCCATCAACATCACCAATTATCAACTTGTGCCCAATCTTATTTCTTTTATACCCTAACCTATTTCTTTCCTAAATGATTTTTGAAACAAATCATATAATTTCATCTGTCAATATTTTAACTATCTCTGAGAACTCTTAAAAATATATAGATGATTAATGAACGATTGTTTCCTAATGTCCATCAAATATTTCCCCAGTCTCGTCCCTATGTTCTCACTCTGTTCCTCTCACTCTCCAGTTTTCTAGAAACAGAATTCAAAACCCCATCCACTATGATATAACCCTTAATAACTCTTGAAAAAGAAATCAAACTCTTTTCTCAATGCTCTTTCCCATTTATGTGGCCAACTTGAACATTTTTCAAAAATGTGGCCTTCATTGTTTAACCTTTCTAATTACTTTGGGGGTGGTCTCCTTCACAAACACCTCTTATTTCCTCCTTAGCTCCAAATGTGCCTCCTTTATCCTTGCCACTCCTCCCTTTCCTACTTCCTTTCCTCCCACCCCCCTTTTATTTTTAAGAGAGAGGGACAGTGAGAGAGACAGAAAAAAAGAGAAACAAGTTTAGTTTTTCACATGGCCTTCATTGCTCCAACACTCAGTTGTGTACGTGGTGCTGGGGTTTGAACCCAGGTCCTCGTGCTTGCCAGGCAAGTGCCAAAACCGCTTAGCCACAACTCCAGCCCTCCTCCCACTCTTTACCTTTTATTTTCCCTTGTTTCTCATTCACTTTTCTAGTTTCAGCTCTCCCCATGTTGCATGTGATCCTAAATTGTCTGTCCCCAAACCCTGACTACATGGCTGGACACATTTCTTAGTGATAGAAGCTGGCCAGACCTTTTCTCTCAGTTGTCCTGCCACTCCACTGGCAGTTGTCCCTTCAAATCAGTTCCTCTTTCTAATCTCCCTGTTTCTGTTGTTGGTGTAACTGGTGTTGCTCTCCCAGGACTCAGGGGACACGTCTTACCACGCACAGGGAGGGGTCAAATCCAGTCAAGCCCTCTCCTCGCTACCTCTCCCTTTCCATTGTCATCTCTCATGATAATGGCAAAACCCTTGAAATCAGTCACTTCTGTCCAAGCCCCAGTCTTCTCCTTTCTAAGCTGGTTAACTTGCCTATCACTTACCCTTTTATGATTTTGATTTGCATGTCTAGATTGGGATGATAAAGTTTATCTTGCAGGGTACAAAGCTAGACAGAATGGCTGACTTAGTCAAAAACTGGAAGCCTCTATTCCATCACCACCATCACCTTTACTTCTCCTAATTATTGTTGCCAACCAATGACTCTGAGCATGCGCACAAAGAGGGAAACCCCTGCAGAGCCTGCTCTGATGGATGGTGTCATCATGGTACCAGGATGATTTCCTCTGGAACTAAGGTCTCTCCAGTCCTATCTGATCCAGGGCTCTCATTCCAGAGATCAGTCTAGTTGGAAAGAATTATTTTTCTTGTGGTAAAATAAACATCACATACAGTACCATTTAACCATTCCTGATTGTACCATTCAGTGGCACTCCATACGCCCATACACACAACCGTCATTGCGCATCTCCAGACCCTTTATCATCTCAACCTAATACTCTATGCCCATTAAGCAATCCCTCTTCCATGGCCTTTCCTTTCCTTTCTGCCTCTCTGAATTTACCTCCTGGAAGTAGACTCATGCATTTGTTTCTTGTGTCTGGCTTATATCATTTAGCATGTTCTCAAGGTAAGAGCACCTCCTTTAATCTGTATGAAGTTAGGATTTTGGGAATGGAGGGTAGGTGACCATCACTCCACAGGGGATTATTATAAGCCCAGCATCATCTGCACGGTGTATGAATGCCAAATGAAACAAACTCAAACTGAAGCATTTGACTTCCACGTGGAAGAGATAGAAGGGACTTTGGTATCAGGTCTCATGATGCGTCTTATTCACTGAAATTGACACTTGGAATTTCCTTCAATTTGAAATGACCCCCATCCTACTTTTCCCCATAAGAAAATAATGCCTGAGGACTGAGGATGGAAATGAGGGTGCTACAAGGACTGAAAGAGGAAGGGCAATAACAAGGGCACAATGAAGCCTATGAGAACCTTTAGAAATGTAGTTTTTTGGAGAAAAATTTTAAGATGGTTTGTGGAGAGTAGTAGGTGGGGTGGAAACCAGGTAAAGAAGTGTAGTCACCGAAAATGCGATGAGGCATTGAATTGTATTCACACTCTGGAGAAGTCGCATCCAGGTTTTTCAGTTCTGCCATGACTACTTGGATGAATATGTCAATCCTGAGGATTGCTTTGCCACACACCAGGTTCAGGTCCAAGTTCACTGTCATTTCAGTGAACTGAGATCCATGAAACCTGTGATCTGGAGTAGGTTGCTGGTGTGCATGTGGTATTTAACAAGGTATTTCTTCAGGGCGTATGTCCCAGATTTGAGAATTTCATACCACAGGACAATTGTTTTAAATTATGTTATTGATATGAGATTACCAGCATTTAACTTTACTCAAGAAGATCTAAGGTTCTTATTCAAAGTTATCCTCATTTAATAAAAAGGCAGCAGTAGAGCCCTACCCAAAACAGTCAACTTCTATCAATTACTATCATCGTTTTCTAACAGAAAGGAAAATTTGAAATTGAAATTCAAAAAACAGTGATAAAGTGTATACTCTAAATGAGTATTACTCAGATATGTGGAATGCAGTCAGATTTTTACCTTCTTATTTTTCTCATTTCACCAGAAATTTTTGGAAGTTCATCATGGAATTGGCCAGTGGCGTAGACCATTCTGGATGCTTATATAAATCTCATAAGGATACTCTGTGCCGAATGCTATATTAGTATATATTAGTCCATTTGACTAAAAATACCTCATTTATGCAAATGAGGAGTCTAAGATGTGGAAAAATGTGAAGGCCAGTCCAAGGTTGCATGGCTGAGCCAGGGACCTAGGGTTTTGTGCTCTGGGGTGTCTGACCCTCACAGTGTACATTCTTCCACTCCCTTGAGTTTCTTCCATACTCATCTCCACTTTGTATGTCTTACTCTAGAAACAAGGTGGCCAAGATAATATGAATGATATATTACTGTATTTGCAAAATGAATAAATTGAAAAAAAAGGAAGGAAGGAACAGGATAAAGAAAAGAAAGGAGGGAAGGATGGAAGGACAGAAATCATCTCCTATACCTTTAGATCATCCAGGTTAGGTGGGAGTGGGCCTGGCTTGAAAGAAGAGACACCAGTTTGTCCAGAAAAACTGTTTTTGCCAGGGGACAGAGGAGTATTGCTCAGTGGTGCTGAAGAGGAGTTTGGATTTCTGACCATCTGCTCGTTTGGTTCTCTAAAAAAGAAACAAAGACGTACTTAAAATGCAATCAAATATATATGGGTGACTAGTATTTGGATGGTGTAGTAACAGGCCACAAGGATTGGGCATGGAATAAAGTAGCAGAGGGGGCAGGGTGAGGAGAAACAGCAGCATAGACTAGATGGCAGGTGGAAAAAGACCCTTAAACTGGATTGTGGGAGACTGGAGGGAGTGGTGGAGACTTTGGCCTGTGGGAGAGGGCATCTCCATTCATGAGTTAGTCAGTGCACTCTTCTGGGGACACCTGAGCAATTAGCATTCAGTATAATTGCCAGGATGACCTGAGAGTGACCAGAAAGAGGTGAGAGAACCCACATTCCAACTTCATAAGTGAGGACATTGACCATTTAAAAGGTGACCTAGCATTGCGATCACACAGCCCTTGGGCTCAGAGGTCAATCTTTCAACCGTCACTCAGCTATTCAGGTCTGTTGCTTCACAAAGTAGAAGTGGAAGGGTTTTAGAATTGTGAGCAATGCCAACAGTACATTCTTAGGTGTTTCACAATTCAATTCAGAAATGCTAACAGTTTCCTCTTTTTCCTCCCCCAAAGAACATTGATTTAGTTGCTTTATTCCAGTCTTATGGTCCTGAAAAGTTGTGCATGGTGTCTAAATACACTCAAATTTCAAACGTACCAGCTGAGGACATGATATAATACAGGACCTGCTGGATCCTGAAGTGCTGGCCCTGTGTGCCTCAGACAGAGAAAAGTCATTGGCCATGGCTATCCCCAGCCTCCAGGTCAGGCTTGCCTGACTTACTTGAGTTGTGCTTGGTGCATCCCAGGGTAGCTGAATCGGTGTTGCTGCTGCTGCTGCTGCTGTTGCTGCTGCTGGCTGAGTATCTGGAGCTGCAGGAACAGCTGCTGCTGCTGGAGCAGCCGGGCGTAGGCTGAGTCCATGGGCGGTGGGGACTTCTCTGCCTTCTGGTCTGGGGGAATGTACTGGTGGTATTTAAGCTTCTTCACTTTGGGCTTCGGATCCTTGGGCTTTTTGTGGCGATTTTTACTGTCACCCAAGGACTTGGACTGCAAAGGGGACAAGGAAATGGCATGTAGTTTAGGTGATGGCAAAGAACGACTTGGCATGTTGTGAGGAGGTGTTTTCTAAGGGACATTTTAAAATCCTGGAAATACAACATAGCCAATGCATGATGCATGAAGAATTCCTACAACGTTAATGTATTGGAGGAATAAATCTACTATAAATACATTACCACAAAGGGACATTCCTTAGACCAGGAATATGAAACCTTAGAAGTGACATGAGGAGTTTTTCCTTCCTGGAGTAGAGTAAGATATCAGGCTGAGTTGCAATAAGTGTATTCTAACCTAAAACCAATGGATACCTAATATTCCAATGCTGGACTCAGTCCTAAGATAGTTCTTTCATCTGTTCACATATGATTGCCTTTCATTAAGCAGGTAAAATACTGACTTATTAATGACATAAACTTAGATGAAGTTAAGACTGTTTTTATAAATGCAGAATGTGGTTCTTTGCTGTTTTGGGCCCAAAGTAAAACACACCTGCCCATTTGCCCTCCATCTTCACCCCTGCCAAATGCTGATATGTGATCAGGAAGTGACACCTCTGAAATAATGACTCTTTAACTAATTCCTGAAACCCTTCCCAGAAGGGACCCATTGGAGAACATGACTTGGACAGAGTAAAGGAAGTTTAGGGCACAGGCTTGGGAGTGAAGCCAAATTTTTGAACATGGAACCAATACTTAAGTTTAATACATTATATGTTCCATCATCTACAAGTTAGGGAAAGCATTCTCTACTTCCTATCTCAATGATCAATATAAAGACTATAAAAGATAATACTGAAATTATAAGAGGGTGCTCAATGAACAGGGTAATTCTACCCATAACCTGCACCTGAAACCAAAAGGCTTTACATCTTAGGGAGTAATACGTTCATATTGTTACTCGTTAAAATAAATATTTTATGTCCTGTCTTTACTACAGGAGGTTAAAATGAAGAATATGGCTATCATAACCAAAGATTATGAACGATGTGGGGAAAACCTGGAAGGAAAGTGTGGTACCATCTGTGACCAGAAGAGGGGGCTCCTGAATAGCTGGCAGGTACATACTGACTTGGCAGCCGCCCATTTCAACCACAAAATACACATTTGAACCTGACCTTATCCAAGGGGTCTACGATTTGCTTTTTTCTGATTCAGCTCATCCTACCACCAAAGGCTTTTTTGTTTTCTCAAAGAATCTTCTTCCCCGAGGCTAATGAATAACAAGCACACGTATGTCTGTGTGCTTGGTGGCTTTATTTCTTCATGTTCATTAATCGATTAATGTTCCAGGGCATTAATCAGTCTGCTGTATTTGGACAGTTTTTCAGGGTTCCTGCAACCAGTACTGCCCTGTCTTGCTCCAAATTAGCTGCTGGTCCCATTTCCTCCTAGATTTGCCTTGACTAGATGGGAGCAACAGCCATCAGTCTTGCAACTAAGTTAGGGGTCAAGGAGTTTTTGTTTTTAAATTTGTTTTCTTCCTCCATGTTGCCTAAGCACATGGACTCTGAACATTCCAGAAGATATTGAAATGACCACATTTTCTTTTCAATTTACAGCTATATGGCCAACAGAAGGAGAAGACATTTACGTTTCTAAAAATGTATCAGAAGTAGATCCTCTCCAGTGCTTAAAGACCCAGGCATAGATATGTGAACTGGATTTGTGTATACATGAGAGAGGTAGTAGGTGTGGCTTTGGCTAGAAAGTATGACTTTTTAAAGCCATACTGATTGAAACACACACACACACACGCGCGCATGCGCACACACACACACACCCTGGGCTTTGCCAAATAACATACCACCCTATCAGACTACAACGCAATCCTGATCTGCAAGATGGAGTGCAAACTCTAATCTGCCAAAGGAGACTGTTCATCAAAATGCCTAAGTCTCCTCTCTAACACTTGAAATTTCCTGCCATCCGAAACAACCTTGCCATGTTGAGGGGGGCAGCCTATGATTGCCTGGGGAGGGAAAACCTCTTTTTATATTGAAAATATAAGTAACATAGAAGCTATCATTATAACCACTTTAGCCAGTTCACAAAATTATCCAACCATCGCATTCTAGCTAGTTTCAGAGCATATTTACCACTTCCAAAGGAACCATTATCCATTAAACAGTCATTCCCCATTCCCTCTTCCCTTACAATCCAACAGCCACTATGTGCCACTAATGTACAGCCACGAATATACGTCTTGAAAGAGCTGACTATTCTGTCTGGGTATTTAATGTAAGTGGAATCATACAAATGGCTTCTTCCTGTACTTGGCATAATATATTCAAAGATCTTTCATTTTGCAACAGATATATTATTCCTTTTTATGGGTCCATATATTCAATCATATAGATAGACCATGTTTTAGATAGTCATTCATCAGCTGATAGAAATTTGGGGTGGTTCCAACTCGTAACTGTTGTAAATAGTGCTGATATTATTCATGTGTAAGTTTTTGTTTGAATACATGTTTTCAAATCTTAACCTAAAGGGATGAATCTTTGACAACTGGGATGCACAGGCATTGACCAATCAAGTGGTCAATGTATGAGCAACCTACCCTTCTGGATGAGCTGAGTCAGTATTGGTACCATTCTTCATTGAAAAGTCTGACTTTTGGGATGCTACTATATCTTCTTGGCCCAGTGAGGTTGACAGGTTTGCTAATTTCACTTATGTAAAATTTCAATATGCGGATAGAAATATGAATAATAATTTCTCTTTATCTACAGCATTAGAAATTATGGCAATCATCTCTCTTTCCTCTGCAATGCACACAATTCATCATTAGTCACATACTGCGTAACATTGAGCTGAGTGAATTGTAAACTGGGTTTATGCTACTGGTAGGGGAGGCTAGGAAACTGAAATGCCTACCATCCATTTAGAGCTTAAAGCTGTTACTTTATCATTGACTACTTCAATTTAGAACTCCCCCCCTACTCTTTTTTTTAATCCTATAAGAGTCATTTCAGCTTTTGTTAAGTGGTGGCATTAGAACTGAGAAAATATTCTCCCAAATTAAGGAGAAGTTATTTGATATAAAACATTATGAAAGGGGGCTGAAGTGGTGGCTTAGCGGTTGTAGCACTTGCCTGGCATGCACGAGTACGCAAGTTCAAACCCCAGCACCACATACACAATGAAGTGTCCAAGGAAAGTCCCATGAAAAACTAAATAAAAATTGCTTCTCTTAAAAAAAATTATGAAGGCATTGTGGTTGTAGCTCAGTGATAGAGTGCTTGTCTAATGTGCATGAGGTCTGAGTTTAATTCCCAGCTCCCTAAAAAAGAAATTATGGTGAAAACCCAGTTACCACCAGGCAACTTAGAAGAGGGCACTCTCTGAACTATTAGCTATAATGCTAAGAAAACGAAACAGGAAATATAATGATTACGACTATTTGTCTACTGGGATTGTGACCCCTTGTCTCTTATGTTTATTTCCCGAGGGAGTTGAATGATACAGCTTTTACATTATGCAAGGTCCTCAGGGCTGCTTCCCTTGCGCAAAATTCAACTGTCCTAAACCTGTTTTACAGCCTTTGCAAATCCTTGTGTCTTAATCAGCAAGTTCTATCTTAAGGGTGAGCTCCTGAAATCCTTTAAGCCAGAAATATACTGGCAAATCTATGGTCCTGAAGAAATGTGACCACGCTGCATTTCCCTGATGCAGAGAATGCCTGTGCTGCATGGATAATAGCATCTTGGTTCATGTGCTCTGGCAGCTGCTTCTCAAGTCCCCATTTGTGACATTTCTTCTTCATTTTTTTAAGGTTAATTATCTATTTGATAGGATACTTTCTTAGGGTCATGGGAACTGTCAGTGACATTAAAAATGGCTTAACTTTTTAAGAGCTTTTAATCTGGTCGGAAATGCACCCTGCGTTTTAGGGAGAGCCTAAATTATTTTCCAGTTGCATTAAGTGATACTTTTCACTAAGGTTTAAGAGACTACAATTAAACAAAACCAAAAAATAATCAAGATAGGAATTGCTCTAATACTTGCAGGAAAAACAAAACCAACTCGTTTGTGTACTATATTCCTTTCAAATAAGCATTTGCAAAATATCCCTTACCTGTTCTAGTACCTCACACATTTAGTTCTGGGGAAGGCTGATATTCTATGCAGCGCCACAGTTCCATGCTGAGTCTCATTTTTAAAATATTTATTGGTTCTCTTTTAGGAATACGTGGCACATATACAGTGACACGATTATAAAAGCAGGGAGTTTAACGTGTACTAATTCAATATCCAGTTTTTCCCCTTCTCCTTCCTTCCTCCCATGCCCTGTTTTTTTAAAATATATAAATGACAATAGAATGTACATTGACATAATTATAAAAGCTTGGAGTGTGCCTTGTTTCAACTCAGTCCCCAGTATTTCCCCTTTTTCCTCTCCCTTCCTCCAGTTCTTTTAAGATATACTTGACAATAGGATAAACATTGACCCTTTTATAAAAGCATGTGGCACAACTTATTCTAACTCAGACCCCAGTATTTCCCCTTCCCTCCAATTCTCATCCTTTGACTCTACTGATCTTTCTGTTATTTACTAATAGGTTTTTTTTATTTACTGACTTGTTGATGTACGTGTTGATGGGATTCAATACAACATGTTTACATACGAACATGAGAAGGTTAAGTCTGATTCGTTCCATGAACTTTCTCTACCTCATTCCTCCTTCCTCCATTTCCTTCCTCTTCTCGATTCCTCTGTTCTTTTCATCATTTTGGATTAGTTTCAAATATGCTTTTGTGACATTTCTAAAGGACTGGACCTGTGCACAGGGCCATGTGATTCCCCTCATGTCATCAGACCTAAATTAGAAAGCTCTTCTCAGAGTTGGCTTTGTGAGCCTGGGGTTCGCGCAGGAGTGGGGAGTGGCTGTCCCTACCTTCACAGCAGCATGCACAGGGACGGGGGTGCTGAGGGGGCCAAGACCCTGTTTCCCGGTGTCTGGCTGATTGCTGGGTTGTGAGGCAGTGTCATTCTTGTCACTTTCTGAGCCAGAAGCAAGATCCTGAAATCAGAATTTTGACACTTTAAGATATAGGAATAAATGTGTGTTACAGTAGAGCATAACTCCGCTGCTCTCATCCCAGCCTCTCATCCAGGTAAACATCAGGTTACTCCCTCCGGGAGGATGACGCTAAATTTGTCACCCAATTGAAGATGTTTTGGGGGAAGAAAAGAAACAGGACATTCTTAATAACGATTCAAAAAGACAGGTATAAGACTGGCCTGTTTTAGGCAGACCGGGACAGCTGCTCACGCTGAGGGTGGGTTCCACCTGTCTGTGACAATGTCTACCTATTAGATTTAATAATGAGGTTAAAGAAGAAAGACGGTAGAGTAGGTGCAGGAAGTTTTGGGAAATGTAGAACATGCAAAATGGAGGAAGATGATGTTAGCAGTTGAAGGGAAAACGTGTGTGTGTGTTTGTGAGCACATATGTATTTATCTGTGTCTGAGGAAATTTGAATACATGTCTGAGTGTGTATATGTGTGTACATATATGTCTGAGCATATATAGTTTTTTTGAGTGTGTATGTGCATGCATGAGTGTATGCATCTGTATTTGTATATGCATATGTGTGAGTGTGTCAGGTATATATGCATGCACATACATGCAAGTCTCTGTGTATATGTATGCATGCATATGTGTGTACATGTATGTGTTATGTACACATGTTAGTAGATGTGTATACATGTGTCTTTGTGTGTAGATAAGTTTAAGTGCCTGCCTGAGTGTGTTTGTGTAAGTGTATGCATGAATTTAGGCATGTGTATGTGTCAAATATATGTGTGTATATATGCATGTATATGTGTTTGTATATATGTCTCTTTAAATATACATGTGAATGAGTGTGTTTTCTCTGTGTGTGTGTGGGTGCGTGAGTGTGTGTTTGGTCATGCAAACCTTTACGAGAAGCATATTTCTGTTTGCTGAGGACTCCAAAAAAGGAATAATTATCTTCTCTTCCTCTCTGACATTCCTATGCTGTGACTCTGATACACAGGGGCAGGGGCTGCTCATGATCCCCCCATGGGGGTGTCAGAACTGAACTTCTCAGTTCTTCTCCCAGCCCTGGTACCTGCCATAGGCCCATGGGATTCTTTTCTCTCAAGCCTCAGTGTCCTGCTCATCTGTCAAACATGGTTTCTGGGTGAAATGACAAGATGATTTTAACACTTTTCCTGACACTGTCCAGGGCTTGTTCCCTTGTTCCCCCCTCCTAGAATTAAGCAGAAAAGAACGTGTCTTCTCTTAAAACCATTCTTAAATCAGAAGCTGAGGAATTTATTGTCGGAATAATACGCACAAATGGTCTGATATACCGTTTGATGTTATCAAAGAAGTTTGGCTGCAAAGACCAGCAGGGGAAGAGAAAAATGCTTTGATTATAAACTCTTGCACAAGAAATGCACCAATATTTCAGCTCTGCTTCTTATGCCTCCTTTCCCCCTCCCATTCCACATTTTCTTCTTGGCTGCTTTAAGTTTGCTCTGATGGAGTAAAGATAGGAATCACAGTGACCAGTGACCAGTGTGGTCTCAGGAAACAGAGCCCTGGATAATAATCATTAAAACTATCACTGATACTTGTATGTTGCTTATTAGTGGGAAAAATAGTTCAAATACATGTTGAGCATTTCTAATACAAAATTTCAAAATCTGAAACTTTTTTTCCTCAGGGCTGAGGAACGAATTTGGGGCCTTGCGCATGCTAGGCAAGCTCTCTGCCACTGAGCTAAATCCCCAACCCCCAAATCGGAAATTTTTGAGGCCAATATGATGCTATGAGTGGAAAATTCCATGCCATGAAGCTTTCCTTGATGTACAAAATTATTCAAAATATTGTATATGGGGAAGCAGTATGTTAGACGGCTAAGCTAACAATAACTTCAAATTGTATGATTCTCAATGCAATAGGGGAATGGCTCACTAGGTTACTTGGAGGCATAGGGAGGGGGATATGGAGGGGGGATGAATGTATGAAGAACTCCTAGGAGACTGGAGGGTGGGAAAATGGGGGAACCATCTCAGAAGCAGATCTCATTCCTCCACGAGATACCCATTTAATGCAGGAGTTCTTCTGGGTGATACAGCAACAGGGGAAACCCAAGCTAGGGAATCCATGATTTGGCATTAGCCCTGGATAACTAAGTATGTACACATTGGTTACTGATGGTTTGATAATGTTTGCCCCTCAATTGTTTCTCTATATACATCTAAAAAATACTTTATAAAATTACCTTTAGGTTTTGTGTATTAGGTGTATATAAGATTTAAGTGAATTTCATTATGTGCATATAAATATTCCAACATGTGAAAAAATCCACAGTCTGAAACTCTTCTGGTCCTGAACATTTTGGATAAAGGATACTCAATGGTAATTTAATTCTAGTTCACAGAGAAATGTCTTTGAGGTCAGGAGGAGTAAACTCCTCTGAAATAGGAGTGGTTTGCAGAGTTCTCCTTAAAGCTGTGCTGTGATTATAAAAGCAATAATGTTCATCAATAGAAATTTAAATCATACAAAAATGCCTAATGGACCTGAAAGCACTTCTGCATCTCGTGTCCACACTAGCATATCTCCTTCCTGAGGTTGTGTGCAATCCCCACACTTCTCCTTTTAGGCACACCATGAATACCATCATGCTAGGTGGAGGAAAACTTCCCCTCAAGTCTGCATGTGGCTTCAAGAGGTAAATTCTCCAGGGCCTGGTAATACCATTAGGATGCTGATTCGAACCCCAGCACTACGTACACAATAAAGTGTCAGAGCAACGAAGGCCACATGGAAAAACGAAATAAATTCTTTCTTTCTCTCTCTCACACTGTCCCTTTTTTTCTTAAAAAAAAAAATAAAGGAGGGCTGGAGAGGTGGATCTGCTGTTGTGGCGCTTGCCTTGCTTGTGTGAGTACAGGAGTTCGAACCCCAGCACCATGAACCCAACAAAGTGTCAGAGGAATGAAAGTCACATGAAAAACTAAATAAAAATTGCTTCTCTCTTTCTCTCTCTCACTGTACCCTCTTTCTTTAAAAATAAATAAAGGAGATGAACTCTGCTCCACAAAGTAGGTGTGCAGAAATAAATAAAAGGGTACAGTTCTCGAGGGTCTCCTCTGGACGTTTCATAATGACACACAGATCCCAGGGCTGAATAGAGAGAGAAGGGACTGTAGCATGATACACGATCAAGAGACAGCTCTGGGGCCTCTAAGGAAAACCCACCGCAGTGTGGATGTCAAGACAATGAAGAGATGACAAAATGGGGACAGTTGTTATTTTTACCTGGATTGTCCCCAGAGGGCCTGCTGAAGGGGCTTCTGTGGCTTTAGCATCTGGGGGGGATCCTGCTGAGCTCTGGGGGTCTTCGCTTCGCGTCTGATCTGGAGAAAGCCCATCACTGCTGCTGTCCTCTTCAAAGGCAAACGCATCTGCTGATTTGGAGAAGCTCACCTGGTTACCTGAGGGAAGGAAATCCCAGACCTGAGTTGGTGGCTTAGGAGCATCAAAGGGCTGTTCTGGGGATGCTTCTGTGCTTCATCCCTACAAGAAGAACCCATATCTCTGTGGATTTATTTAAAGTTCAGGCAAGAGTGAAGATACATTTTAAATTATTAGGTTTCTGATTTGAAGAGGACTTATTTTCGTAAAAGAGATCTGTTTGGCAGGGAAGAATGAGTGTTGTATTAAAGTTTATCATCATTCGTTAAACTTCATTTCCAGTTTTATGCATTTCTTCACATTTCTTATGGGAAAAAGAAAATCTGACTTCCATGATGTCTAACATCTTTTTGGAACTGAAGGCGACCGTGGTAGGAGAATGACCGCCCTGCCCTCTCTCTTTGGTTTTACAGTGACAGCAGGAATTGAGATGACAACATGCTGTCTTCGAACCTAAAGCAGGGCACACGGCACACAATGTTTAGCAAACTTCACTAATAAGGATAAGCTAGGCCAGCTACTAAGTTTAAATTCCCAAATGTAGGAATTAGCTTCTGTCACTGGAGTGTCCCAAAGAGCCATTCAAGCAAAGCATAACTGTTTATAAAAGTCATAAATATGTCTCAGAAACTTCAGTCTGATTCTTATTTTTTTATTATTTGGATTTTCTTTTTATTCCTCATATCTTTGTGTCTATTTTGCAAATCCTCAATGGCGCACTCATGCAGAGACTCTTCCTCAGTCCCCTGCATGGGCAGCAGACACATTGTTGTGAAAGAGAGGTTATCAGACCAGATGGGACTACAATGACATCCTTCTCTGTCCCTTCCATTTTGCACTGCCAACTTTCCCCGGGTTTGTTATCCACTGCATAGTACACAGTGTGCTGAAGCCACATAGCTCTCCTGACCCGATTCCAAGCACTGCTCTTCGAAAGGAATTTAGGTATTATCAGGAAGTTTTCCAGCCTTCTATAATCACACTCACAAGAACTTTTGACTCTTGCTTGGTGTAGATAAGAGAAGGGAGCTCTCAGTGTAGCAATTGGAAAGGCAACGAGGAGCTGGAAGTAATGGAACAAACGTGGCTTTGGGCTTGTCATCGCTGCTGCCACTGGCATCTGTCATGGACCCTTGTGCAGACATCCAGTGTCAAATCAGGAAAGAGGCCAGGCAAGGACAGGGCAAGTGGAAACTCCATTCGTTGCCCCAATGGGCAACACACTAATCTGGAGGGGTTGGACATCAGAATTTCTACTCCCTAAGTCTTTTGCAAAAAGTCATTGCTGTGCTGAGATTATAAAAGCAATAGTGTTGATCAATAGAACCTTAAATCATACAAAATGCCTAATGTACCTCATCTACCTTCTGGTAATTTGTTAGCTCTATGCACATGGCAAGACATACGCCCACACATTTAAAAAGTATTTCATGCAGATAGGACTGGGTAAAATATTTTATTTATGAACTGGGGATGTGGCCCAGTGGCAGAGTGCTTGCCTGGCATGTATGAGGCACTGCGAAAAAAAAAGTTCTGACACTTGCTCCCCCTCCATGCTCTACAGTATTTCTTGAAGATTGTTTCATGTGAGAACATAGAGATCTTCCTCATTTTTTAAAAATAGACACACAGTATTCCATTATACTGATGGAAACTTTTTTTTTTTTTTTTTGGTACTGAGACTTAAACCCAGGGATGCTTTACCACTGAGCCACATCCCTGATCCTTTTTATTTTTTATTTTATTTACTTATTTTAAAGAGAGAGAGGAGAGAGGGAGGGAGGAAGAATATATCAGCTTTTATTTATTTTTTCATCTGGCCTTTGTTTCTCCAACACTTAGCTCTGCATATGGTGCTGGGGTTTGAACCCGGGTCCTCGCACATGCCAGGCAAGTGCTCCAACTGCTAAGCCACCACTCCAGCCCCACCCCAAACTTCCATTTTTAAATTTTGAGATGGAATCTTGCTAAGTTGCTGAGGCTGGCTTTGAACTTGTGATTCTCCTGCTTCAGCCTCCCAAGTGATTGACATTACAGGCATGGGCCACTAGGCCCAGTTTGATGGAAATTTTTTAATGTATCCATGCACTTTATTTAATTAGAAAAAAGTTGAAATAATAAAAATGCAGACAATAGTGGAAAATATCTGTTTACCTAAAATCTGAAAATTATTTTAAATATTTTCCCATAATTGTGTCAGGAATCTCTTTATATTCTAGTAGGGAGGTTTCAATGGTTATTCATTGAATGAATGAATGAAGGAAGGAAGGAAAGAATCAGTCTCCCTCCCTGCAAGCCATCAAGTGGAGCCATCTGTTGTTTAGGGAACATTGTCAACCTACTCAGTTAGTTGGGGGTCAGATTCAGGGATGTCTCTTCTTTACTAATCTGGTCCTACACATCTTTCCACTTCAAGAGTCCAGAATTAGTATACATACTTTTCCTTTTTTCTTTTCTCTTAGCAAAATCCAGGCTCTGCAAATAACCTCTGTGTGTCATTTTCACGCATATTAATGACCCTATGTGCTATTTTTCCTTTCTCAAGGAGATCATTTGCTTGAGATCTCCTAAGGAAGGTCATTCCAGTTGCTTCCATGAGTATATGTCCATTGCCAACTCAATCTATGACAAACTATGCTTCCATTGGAATGTTAAGTCCCAGTTTATACATGGAAGTAAATGTTCCTGTTAAAAAGGATTACATGTATTATTGAGGGCCAAGTTGGCAGGGAAGTATTTGGGGGTGTTAAGTGTTGCCCACCCCAGAAGTCAGAGCATTTCATTGAGATGTATTTATACGCTCTGAGTCAACACCATTCAGTCAGAGAATCCTGCACACAACCTTGTGAGCCTCTGAGGGAGGTCAGGCTTCTTGCACAACAGGAGCCTCCATCTGAGATTTGCGTTGTCTTACATCTCCTTCCCACTTCTTGGTATGGGTCTTCTCTGTGTTGTCTGATGCTTCATGTGACATAGATTCCCACCCAACTCCACATATAACGTCACACCCCAGATGTGTATAGATTAGAGGGAATAGATGAAATCACAACGTTGTTCTATATTCTAACAAGTGGGTGGGAATATTAAAAAAAAGAGAATGCTTTCTCCTTATCCTCCAAGACCTCACTTTCACGTGGAGAAAAAGCAAGTGATAAAAATAGCAGGTCTGACTGGGCATGGTAATGCACACCTGTAATTCCTCATCCACTTAGCAAGACCCTCAACAACTTAATGGATCTTGTCTCAAAATAAAAAATAAAAAGAGCTGGGGATGTAGCTCAGTGGTAGAGTGCTCCTAGATTCAATCCCCAGTACCAACCCCCACAAAAAAAACCAAAACCTTCACGAAAAGCCCCCACAAAAACAAAACAAAACAAACAAAAAACAGGTGGTCTTAGCTGCTCACCTAAAAGTAATAGCAGAAACAAGAAACAAAAAAAGACAAAAACAAAAAAACCCAGGCAACTTTGCTAAGGCCTCATAATGTTCCAAGAAGTCAGAGCAGGGGTTCATTTTCCTCATATGTTTTGCATTTGAGGGCATTGCTAGGTTCTTCCATTCAGCTATTTAGGACCTGATCAACGACTAAAGTCCCAACTTTCGGACTCTCAGAGACAGCCTGTAAAGCAGGTGGCAAAATCAATCACCCTCCCTGCAGGCCATCAGATGGAGCCATCTGTTGTTTAGGGAACATTGTCAACCTACTCAGTTAGTTGGGGGTCAGGGAGGGCAGGAGTCACATAGAGAATGATACCTGGGCGCATCACATGTGCATCTTCCTACTTCCGCACAATCTTGCACAGGAATTTTTGAGATTTGAGGGGCTGAATATGATAATTTGATTGTGAGAAACAAAGGAAGTTAAGAGTTTCTGGGAAGGGAGATCCACATGAGTACTATTTGTACTTCCTCAGGAAAGAGTTGAAAGAATCATGGAAGCCCTGTGGTTGCCCCCAGCAAGTCAACATGGTTAAACAAGTTATAACAGTCACACTGCCACTCTGACACCTGTCTGTTGCTGACCTCAGGTTGAGGCATTAGAATAATATGCAAAAGTCTAGCAGCAATGTCTGGAATAAAGGAATCAATCAAGCTGGCTCTCCATATCCGCGGATCCTGCATACTTGGCTTAAAACCAACTGCAGATTAAAAATATTCAGGAAAAAATATTGCGTCTGTACCGAACATGTACAGATCTTTCTTCCTTGTCATTACTCCCCAAACAAGACAGTATAATAACTTTTTACACATCACCTACACAGAATTAAGGATTATAAGCAATCTAGAGATGATTTAAGGTATAAGATAGGATGTGTGTAAGTTATATGCAAAAACATATAAGGTGGGACTCTCTAATGGGGTGACCAGATGTCTCAGTCTGTCTTTTATCCAAGGGACCATGGGAGGTCCTGGAACTAATTCCCTGCTAATACTAAAGGACAATTGTAATCAGCTCTGTTTTTCTCCAGAGTTAAAGGGAGCCATCCTCAATTATTTCACTCATTTCTACACTTCACACTTTAGGAAGACAAGCTGACACACAATCAGATAAGCTATGGTGTGGGGAAGAGAAGGAAAGTCATGAGAAGCCATCTATCTGTGCATCGCCAAGGGACACAATCAGAGAATCTGTCAAGCACCAGAATGCCAGAGGAGTGTTGGTGGTGGTTAGACAGAGTCAGATAGTGTTGTGACATTGTCCACAGAGTCTCCTGGAGGAGGTGGGATAGAATGGAGCCTGAAGTGACGGTCGGCTGTGGACAGGACAACAGAAAGGGAGAGGGGGACATTTGATGATAAGTGGAAAAGAAATTGTAGAGTGTCAACTAGAAGCTGGAGTGGGGAGGATGAGGAAGAAATTCTCCCAGCCAGCGGAGAGAATTATTTTAGGAGTGAACCCTTGGAAAGACATTGTCTCTAGGAGTCTACTTCATCAAGCAGCATCAACCATTCCAAGAGGCTTCCTTGCTTATGTCAAGGTGAACAGGAAGCCATGAGTCCAGGCAACCAAATGTGAGGCAGTTGTTTACAACCAAATGAACAAACAGGATGAAGGCCCAGGCCTCAAACACGACGCTGATCTGCTATCTAAAAAGCATGATGTGCCAGATCAGAATACACCGACACATTGAAAAACACTTAGGGCTGTCCTACCAGGCGGGCCCCTGCCAATCACCACTCCTTCAGGGCTACAAGTGATTTAGATTGCCACTGCCAGGGCAGAAGACAGAGAAAGGGCAGTGAGCCCACACACAGCTACTCACTCAGCTCAGTTCCTACTGATAACAAGAATGGTAGGGGAAGAGAAGCCCCTGAGCACGAACAGCAGTGGTATCCTTTGATATGAGGTATGTGCCATTCAGTGTGGCCCGTCATGTCTTGATTCTGGAAACAGAGGCACTTGTCCCCTACCCCTTGGTTCTACCACATTAGTAGTACTGTAACTGTTATCAACTCATTAAACTTTTCTGACCCTCAGTTTCTCCATCTCTAAAATGGGAATAATCATAAGAGTTACCTCTCAGGGTCTCAAGGATATAACATATATAAAGCATTAAGCACTTACACACTTAATTAAGCATTAAGTGTGTAAGTGCTCAACAATTTCTACCAGTTATTATTGTTGTTCTTGTTTTTGTTAGAAGCATCTGCTGGTCTCCAGTTTAACATTATTAAAAATAAAATGACCACCCGGGAGGCAGTTTATTCTGTGGTCAATTTTGCGAAGTTCAGCACAACTCCACAGCCAGAAAAACCCATTTGTCCTGAGAGGTTCATTCTGGGAAAGTAAGGACAAAGCTTCCCCAAAGTAGGAGGAGTGTGGCTGGAAAGGCCGGCCTGTCACTCCCTCTCCTTCCCAGTTCAAGCCGGGCTCATGCCGAGAGGGACAAAGGTCACCTTATCAGACTGCCTCTGGAACAACCAAGTCTATCTGTGTTGTGACCCAGGGCCTCTGCTCCAATCTCCCACGGTGGGAGGCTGGCTGGGAGCTGTTTGAGAGCAGAGCGCTGGCTATTGTCCCTGCAGACACGTCAGGCAGTGTGATGACAAGGACCTGCTTTGGGAAGCCCTGACATCATCCTCCGGCTATGCCCACAGGGCTGGCTCTGGGCACTGGCCCCTTGGGGACCTGGGGCTGGCGACTCTGGTCTCTGAGCTTTCCCTCTCCCTCTTGAAGTGATTAGATGAATGAGTCAGTTGTACTTTCCTCTGCATAAACATTTAAAATTCTAAGATTAAAGTGAGATAATTGGAATCCTAGTTACCTTTCTGCTGGAACCCCCACCGAGGGCTGGGGAAGGCGAAGTGAAATGTGTAAATGTTCCTTATCTACATGCAAGTTGCCCCACGTGAGAGCTATTTTAATTCATGGACAGACTACCTCCTAACAGCCTTCAGAGAGACAGAGAGAGAGAGAGAGAGAGAGAGAGACCGTAAAGCATACTCTGTTTCCTAAGGGCCAGCATCAGATGTGTGAGAGCAGCTATTGTTTCCTGAAGATGCTTGAATACACCAAGCATTAGTTCCTGGTCTACAGTCCCAGTCCTGACTGTCTCACCAGAGTTGGAAATTCACTGCTCTTGAAGAGAAGATCAGATCCTTTACTATGGAAACAGGCCTAAGTGGGTGTTCAGATGACAAAGATTCCTTTTTCTCAGATCCCTGGCACTGCAGAAATTTGCCTGAAGTCTTTTGACCTGATCCTAAGACCTCACAAGTCAGGAAAAGCAGCTAACCAGTGTAAATATTTATTCTGCATCAGCTCTTGAGGTTAATTTCTAGGGACAAAAGCTATCATCCAGTTTGAGGGTAAAGATATGTTAGCACTGTCTCTCCTTTCTCTTTGTAGAACTTCAACTATCCTCTCCCAATGCCTCAAGCCACCCCTCAGGAGGCTAGGGACCTCTCCCCAAGTCCAGCCCCTACTTGAGCATGACCTGTCCATCTCTCAGTGATGCCCGGATGACTTCAACAAGGACGCCTTTCAGTACCCAGCAACACAAGCAGGATCAAGGAGCCATCCTCCCCTCCCAGCGCTTAACCTATCCTTTCTTCTGCTCCAAAGCTACCAGCTCCCTGATTCTCCTGATTCTCCAACCCACCCCCATTTTCCCAGAACTTTTCCTCAGAAAAGTATGTGTCCTATATGCCCTAGTGTACTTCTTTCCCCCAAGGATCATTCGTACTTGGGAAGTGATTTCTCATTGTGAAATGATAGATTTTGTTCATGAGAAAGTTATGCCAAAGCAAACTTTTTCCTTCTTATGCCAAAGCAAACAACCCTACCGTCTGGCTCAGAGCCATGGTTATTGTATATCTGCCTTTAAAATGAATGATCAGAATGTCAAGACTTCCAGTCTCTGAAGAGGAACTGGATTCTTAGGAAGAGGAGGGCTTTGCCTGGGGTACCCAGGTGAGCACATAGTAATATGGAATCTCTCAGGAATGTAAGTGAGGGGCTGGAGCAGTGGCTCAGTGGTTATGCCGCTTGACTGACGTGTGCAAGTATGCAGGTTCAAACCCCAGCACCACGTACACAATGAAGTGGCAGAGCAATGAAGGGCACAGGACAAACTAAAGTTGATTCTCTCTTTCTCCCCTACCCCACCCCGCCTCTCTCTCTCTCATTGTCCCTCTTTCTTTAAAAAAAAAAAGAAAGAAAGAAAGAAAGAAGAAAGAAAGAAAGAAAGAAAAAGAAACATAAGTAAGTCAGAAATGAACAAACCTCTGCACCACTCTAGTGGGTCAGACATGTTGCTTTCCATTTTAAGGGGCTATGCTGATTAAAAGAACCATTATCTTTGACAGTGGGCCTATATGTTCTGAATCACTGGTTAAAAGGGTTAAGAGGTAACTGAAAAGCTGACTCAGGTATGAAGTGTGGTCCAGGCCAAGGGCAAAGTAAGAACATGTTAAGAGGAGATGTTTGTCTATTGAAGCTGGAAACCAAGACCCTTCTGTCATTTGAAGAGTCAGGAAATCCAGCTGAACTCTGTGTCACTCAGGGATTTGTCAGTCATCTGGATAATGCAAACTTCAGGAGCTAAGGGACGTTCAATGCAAGGGGGAGAAAATATTCTGATGACTAGTGGAGGAATTAACAAACTAGGAGCAGCCTTCAGGAAGTGTCACAACGGAGGGATATTTAGGTAATAACGACCACTACTAAGCTGGAAAAGGCCACATCGAGCTCCAGCATGTAACTTCTGTTCTCAGAAATCATCATTCCGTGTCACATCATATTCTCTGTGTTCAGTGTTCCAATGTGATGAGTGGTTTTCTACAAAAGGGAGACAGGCAATAGGGTGTATACTCTGAGATGTGGCTCTGAGGAAGCCCAAGCCTGGTATTTCATTCTAGAATGAAAACTACTATCTCAGACAATAAATTTACCAGTTGGAAGTGAGATCAACAGCCATCACACCCTGAAGGAGAGGAAAATGTGGTGCAGAAAAATTTGGAGGGGAAAGACTTGGTGTGGTTATTCAACTAAATGCAAGAGAGGTGATGTCTGGGAATGAAAAGAAAATTTCATGAGGTGGGTGGGGAAAGTTATCAGTCAGAAATGTTCCTCCCTGTGATGGGAGAGGTTCTAGATTATTTTCTTAGAGTTGGAGAACCCTTGGTCTTTAACAGTACTTGCAGGAAGGGAGACAATGACTGAGTGGTCCTCTCAGAGCTTGGCAGGGACAGAGAAACACAGCTGCGGAGAGAGCTGGAAAATGTAAACACAACTGGAACGGCACGTGGATGGAGAAGGGAAAATACACAGAGGCCAGGAAGATATGCATGGTAGAACAGCAACTCAGAGTCACCACCCTGCCTCAGAAGGGAGATGAATGTGAGGAGTGACAGGTGGAAGAGGGGGCTGGTCTGTCCTTGCCACTGAAAGCCACCCTGACTCCTGTCTCTAGAGCTGGTCTCTCAGCAGCCCTCTCTGACTTTAGGATCTTTCATATTATGTGATCATTTGCCCATAAAACTCATAGGCTTATTTGAGAAATGAGTAGAGAGATGATTCTTTCACTGAGAAGCAGGTGCTCAATTCCCCATGACTGGTATCTGCTGCTGGATTTTTCCTGGAGGAGGTCAATTACAGCCTTTTCTTCCTTCTCCAGTCCTTCCTTCAGTTGTTCTGCAAAGACTCCCCCCAGCCCTTCCTGTAAGGACTGGAAACCCTTCCATTGCCTCTTGGTTGCTTTATTATTGTTGTTCTTTAAAATTGTGTTTTCGGGGTTGGAGCGGTGGCTTGGTGTTTACGGCGCTTGCCCAGCATGCGCAAGTACATGGGTTCAAACCCCAGAACCACATATACAACTAAGTGTCAGAGCAACGAAAGCCATGTGAAAAACTCAATAAAAATTGATTCTCTCTCTCTCTCTTGCTCACTGTCCTTCTCTCTTAAAATAAAAAATAAAAAAATGTTTTCTTTTGTTGGGGAATGTTTATTTTCATTCCCTCAAGTGATGAGTTTCTGAAGTTTGAACCTCTGCTCTGATTTGAAGATACAATTTAAGCTGATTTTAACGTATAACCCTTGCTTACTTCTCCATCCTTCTTGCTCCTTTCCATTCCTTCCCTTTCGGGGGCTCAGCTAAGTTGCCTCTTCCAGGGTGCCTTAGCTAGCTGAACACATATTCCATTGTGACTTTTATCTACTTCCTTCTAGAAATTGTCATAAGGAATCAGTTTTCTCTGCCCCTGACTCTTTTTTGCTCAAGTACATACTCCTTGAAGTCAGCAGGGAGAGTACATCATAAATGTGTCTTCAGTGTCTAGCCAATTCTTTAAATATTTAATTGAATCTACCTAGGAAAAAGAAAGGCCCATGAGATCTAGTCATTACTACTATGGGAATTTTACATATGAAGCAACTGAGGCACAGTGAAATTAAATGATTTTTCTATGGCAACAAGGTCCAGAGTCTCTCTTTATGAAAAGAGTTTAGGTTCAAACTCAGGAATGATGGATTCCAGAGCTCTGGCTTGGGACTGAGGGTGTGGCTCAGTGGTGGAGCACTTGCCTAGCATGTGGGAGGCCCTGGGTTCCATCTCCAACACCAAACAGATGAGCAGACAATCGAAGCTTCAGCCTTACTCTCTTCAGGCAACTTCATATCCAGCACGTTGCTTATGCCCTTTATATTTGTCTATTTCTGTCCATATCTGTTGACAGGGCTCCTGTTTATGGCTTTCTGAATCCTCACCTAAGTGGGTGCATATTGTTACACTATTCCCTTCACTTCTGTTCCCTCTCCTTGCATCTGGAGCCAGATTCATATTCCTGAACTTCAGCTGTCCTTGTGCTAATTCTTCTGCTCAACAACCTTGACTATGAGCAATATGGAACTCAAGCAAAGATACAAAACCAACAAAATCATGAACTGCTCCATTGTAGAAATCAACTCGAAAGAAAGACTTCTAGCTAGCAGAATGAAAAGAAAGAGGGGAAGAGAGAAAACATAAATATACAGCACTTAACACAAAAAATGGAGTCTAGCCCCACGTTCAGAAAAACTTAGAACCAGCATAGGCTAATACTATATACTTGTGAGGCTGACTCACTTTGAAATTCAGGAGGATAATGAGAATTTCTACAATAAGGTAAATCTTACAAATTCACTTAAGGAGAAGATTTGAATATGCAAACAACTATGATAAAAACTGAAACAAATTATCAAAGAAATACTCCTAAGTAAGTTACTGGGACCCTATGATGTTAATCAGCAATGTTTTCAAGCATCTATTTATAGAGATAACATTTAAATGCTTCCAGCATGCGGAAAAATATGAAAATGTAATTGTAAATTATTTTTTTGAAACTACAGATAGATGGTCTTTGATTTATGATGGCTTGACTCATGCCTTTTCAACTTGATAATGATGAAAAAGTGATAGGCAGCCCAAAGAAACTTTACTTTGAATTTTGATCTTTTCCCAAGCTAGTGATTTGCATAGGATACTCTGTCGTGCTGGTGAGCACATCAGTGAGCCACAGCTTCGGTCAGCCACACCATCTTCAGGAGAAATGACCAGTACCCTACAATGCGTGCTGCTAGGCTAGGATGCTTCATAGCATATGTGTGGTAAATGCATTGACAACTTATAACAGCTTTGACTTGGGATGGGTTTACTGGGATGTGACCCTATCATCAGCAAAGGGACTTCTACAGAGTTTTGGCATTAAAATCTGAGAAATAGGAAAAAAGAACAATATCGACCAATATTACTTCTGAACACTGCGACAAACAGGGTTGGCTGTTTGTTGAGATTTATGCTCCCCTACCGTAGTAGAGAGTATTGCTGAGAAATGGCTGCTTGTTCAGGGGATGTCTTTCTCCAACATTCGAACTGTTCTCACGGTGGAATGTGAGTGGAAGTGATATGTTCGTTTCCAGGCAAGGCTCTAAGTGAGGGGCTGTCTCAGTTTTTCTTTTTTATTCTTCCCCCTTCACTGGCTAGAATCAGAGGATGAGGGGCACGAGGGCAGGAAAACTGGCCTGTGAGTCTGCTGCTGTTTCCTAAGTGAAGTCTTACTGGAACCAGCCATGCCTGTTCGTTTCCTTATTGCTATGGCTACTTTCACACTACAACTGCAGAGCCCACAGCTGTGACAGACACAGCCTAAAGCCTTTACTATCTGGGCCTTCAGTGTGCCATCTCTCAAGGATGGTGGAGAAAGGAGATGGAAGGAGTCTCCCATGGAGGACTTGCCATGGAAAAGGACCCTGCCTGGACTGTTGAGGAGCAAGAAATAAACTTCTCTTGTTAAGATGCTGCAGTTTTTTGCTTTGTTTTGTTTTTAAAGAAAGAAGGACAGTGAGAGAGAGGAGAGAGACAAAGAGAATCAATTTTCATTGAGTTTTTTCACATGGCTTTTGTTGCTCTGACACTTAGTTCTGTACATGGGTGCTGGGGTTTGAACCCTTGTACTTATGCATGCCGGGCAAGCGGCGTAATCGCCGAGCCACTACTCCAGCCCCAAGATGCTACAGTTTGTGGTTTGTTTTGCAGCTAGTGTTATTCCAACTAATGGTGAAACAGATGCAAAATCCCAAATATAATACTAGCAAATTTTAAAAATAAAATTCCTGAAAGACTGTTTCTAGAAATTTCAGGACAATTGGAAAGGTGGCAAGACTGCATGACTATATTCAAGAAGAAAATCCATGCCTTCGTCTTTTCACATGTTTTGAAAGTACTTGAAAACCTCAACATCCATCTTGCAAAATATTCTTACTAGAAGAGGAATAAAGGGGCTGGAGTGGTGGCTTTGCACGGATGCGGATTCGAACCCCAACACCACATATACAATAAAGTGCCAAGGCAATGAAAGCCACATGAAAAACTAAATAAAAAATTGATTCTCTCTCTCTCTCTCTCTATCTCTCACTGTCCTTCTCTCTTAAAAAATTACAAAAAAGGAAGAGGAATAGAAAAATACTTTCTAAGACTATCTGGTCTACCTCAAAGCTAATATCATATATAGAAGTGAACGACTATGAACATTCCCATTAAGAAAGGAAAATACATCATCATCACTATAACAACATAGAACATTACACAACATGATATGATATTGCTTTTGAAGCACTGTAAGCATACCCATGATGATAGTATTTTACTATGTAATGTATCCAAAATTATTCAAGTATATTATATATTAACATGTTATTTATTGTATGTATAAATTATATGTGCATCATAGGTCATACATATAACCTAGAAAATAAGGTGAACATTTATATATGATGTAGATATTTTAGCTCTAGTAAAATATATTATTTGATTCATATAATAGTTACACTATATATATAATTTATATAAAGTTCATATAACTTACAAATGCAAATATATGATATAATGGATCAATAAGTACATGGAAATTACATATAATTTATGCCATGTATATGCTGTATACATTCAAAGTATTAATTATATAACATTTTAATATCATATTGTTTTTCAAGTATAAGCCAGTGCACCAAGACAGAAATAAACAAAGAAGCAGGAAATATATTTCCATTATTCATCAAAATGATTGTGCACCTAAATATTTTGATTAACTTAGAACTAATAGAACTACTAGGGAAATCTTTAAAGATGGTCAGTTACAGAATAAATGTGCAAAATTAATAGATTTCCCACATGTTAACAATAATCCATGTGATTTCACTTAAAACAACAACAAACTTTGCTAAGGGAAATGAAAGAACACTTGAATAAGTGGAGAGGGATGCTACAACTCTGCCTCAGAAGAATTAGAATATTTTAAATATGTGAGTTCATCATAAATTAGCCTGAAAATTCATAGCAATCCCAAGAAAAATCCTAATAGGATTGAAGTTGGCATATGAAAAAGAGATTCCAATTTGTATCTGAGAGCATTCAAGAGACATTAGCAAACTCAGAACAATGTAAGGAAGATTTTGAAGATAGATATTAAGACAAATTATCAAATATATCATAAAATTGTAGGAAAAATAAAAATTAGATTGTCTCTCTTTTTTTACATTGTCTCTTAAATAAGCATCTTAAATAACTTCAGATAGATTCAGAATTTAAATATAAAAATAAAATACCATGAGAAGATAATTAGGGTAAAAAACTACATTCTTGGAAGTATTTTCCGTAAAAACAAATGACTAGATTTAACTACACAGAAATTTCAAACTGCTATAGGTAAAACCACTGTTCACAAAAATCAAAGGCAGGGCACAGGGTGGTGAGAGGATGGGCATGCTTGTGACAGATGGAGGACTT
>PVKS010001193.1:58205-149289 GCA_004027875.1 Aplodontia rufa
CCCCCCCCCGCCAATGCCACCAGGACAATTCATCAGTACTGCTGGAGAACGTGGGAGGGAGAGGGTGAGGGATAGAGGAAGTCACAATGGGATATCTGAGTGGCCACTCTCAGAGAAGTAAATTCCCTCTCCTGGAGCTGATATTTGCATAGTTACAGATTCCAAAGGTGTCCATTCATGAGGCCTCTGAATGAATGGGCAAGAGTAAAATTTTAGAAGATGGATAAAGTTGATGATAAGTTTCATAACAAATTTAGTTTTGGATCGAAAGCCCTTATATACACTGAGTGATAACATATTGAAACAAATATGTGTTACCAAATAACACACACCAGGAGTTCTCAGAGCTGTTGGAAACTGGAAGAAAGTCAGTTAGGGGCCTGTTAAGTACCCCATTATCCTCCTACTACTGAATTCTCAGGTTCCACCTCAAACCCTCCAGAAATGAATTAATCGCTTGAAGGATTTTGGGGGTCTACTTGGTGTCAATCGTTCCAGAAGTCTACAAAATGATTTTGCTGAGTTTTAACAGAGTTAATGTTCATGTACTTTGACCTCATGGAGCATGCACCGTAGAAGCTGAATTCAGTCCTGAGAGCCTGGGCACAAGTAGGTGCTGTCATCTCCATCTTGGTGAGGTAAAGTGACTTGGGTAAGCTCAGCTCATAGCAGCCAACCCGGGCTTGAAGTCTGGGCCTTTTGATTCAGGGCTAGTGCTCTTTCCACTCTATTGGTCCACCCCAGTCTTTAAAAAAGGGAGTTAAAGCCAGGCATGGTGGTGTTTGCCTACAATTACAGCAGCTCCGGAGGCTGAGGCAGGAGGATCCCAAGTTTGAGATCAGCCTGAGCAATGTGGCAAGGAGACCCTGAGGAACTTAGCAAGACCCTATCTCAAAATAAAATCTAACAAGGGCTGGGGATGTGGCTCTGTCGTTAAATGACAATCCCAGGTGCCAAAAAAGAAAAAAAAAAGGGGTTAAAGAGGGCTGTGACTGATTAAACATGGGACCGGGTAGGGGAGCTGTTTTGAGGATTACGTTCTGCTAGATTCTCAACCTGCCTGATAGAATAAAATTGGTTTGCGCTGACTTGACCTCAGAGTGTACACAGATTAGTTTCTTCCTTACCCCTAGGACCTCTGCTTATGGGGAGTATGGTGGGAGAGGACCCTTAGCATGGCTTTTGTCTGGTGAGAGGGCCCCACCCCCAAAGTTCTTAGCACATTAAGCTTTCAGTGCCTTAGAACACCAGGGCACAGGCACGCCATGTATTCTAACTACCTTTTATGGCTTCTTTCACAGCAGAATCCACAGGGAGTATGTTCTTCTCCACCAGCTCCAGTGGCCCTGGTCGGAGAGCAATCTTTTCATTGAGATCATCTGCAAGGCGGGCTCTTTTCAACTTCATCTGAGCAGTTGGAATGGACCTCTCTGTAGTGGAGGCTTAAGAGTTGAAATGAAAATGATCAGTTTTAGAATTTGATGTTCTCTTTTTTTCCCCTCCTTGGCTTGTAGTTACAAAACATTGTGTCACATTGTGCTCTACCATCCTAATAATTTTTCAATGCAATCATCATCACTTCGCAGGGATTAGCACCAAAGACTAGACACTTCCAAATAAAGGCAAATAGTGAGGCACACGGAAGAGTCAGAGAAACTTGCTTTGCGAGGATTCTGTGGAAAAAAAATATGCAATTTGGCAATTTTGTAAGAAGCAGTTCATGGTGCCTGTGCTGCCTGCCTGACCCTATGGCTATAGGATTTAGATAGAGAATAACACGGGCTGAATACGCAATAAATTTGATCTATGGTGATAGTTTGCAGTGGTAGAAGAAGTATGATTTTTTAAAGGATTTTAGAGTTGCCAATGCTGTGATACTGACTGACAGTCAAATATCCAGTTCAGTTATATATATACATATATGTGTGTATAATTATACACACACACACACACACACACACACACACACACACACACATATATATATATCTACACACCAAACTTCCTTTGAAACTGTTTTTTAATCAGAGATATGTTAAAAAAATTGAATTTATCCAATACTCAGTTACTCATAATTTAGAGGGTGAGAAAGGTCCTGTGACAAAGCCCTAAATCTACCCCTACATGGAAGGCATGAAACTTCCTCTTTAGGGTGGGCCCTGACTCATTTCTGTGGAAGAACTCTGAAGGATAACCCAGCCAACCTATTGCTCTCATGGAGAAATGTAACAGATTCAATAAAAGTTTACAGCTTCGTTCTCAACTTTGCAAATTTAGAAGATGAGATGCTTATGGACAAGACTCTTATTTTTCCATCCTTATCACCCTACTAATCCAAATTTTGTGTTGCCAACTAATCTAGAATTCTCCATGCAGGAGGTCTAGAAATGTTTAATCAGTTGCAACAGATCGGATTTGTCTAGAAGTTGCATGAGTGAAAAACGCAACATTGGTACTGTGAATCCAAGAATGGGGGTGCCTGAGCTTAAATTCTCCCCAAAGCACTCTTTAGAGGTCATTGGAAGGACTTACCCAATCCATCTTGCATACCCGCTCAGGATTAATCTTCCCCAAGTCCTTTCCTCTTATAACCCTCTACAGATGGTCTTCTCCATCTGAGCCTCTCAAACTGGTTTGCCAAGCCTGCTACAAACTGAACCCCCTCTCTTCCTGGCCAGTGCTTTCCATCCCTAACCTATTACCCTAATGAGCCTTGTCCCTTTTGCACACACCCATGTCTTACTGAGCTCACCTTTGCTCATTTTCTTTCCCCAACCTGAAATTCTTCTGCCAACCATGAACTTGTCTTTCAGGTCCAAGTTGAAAGCCTTCCTAACTCTTCCTGTTCTTACAGATCCTTTTTGCTTTACCGTGCCTAGCCCTTTATCTTATATTGCTGCTTCTGAATTTAGATGATAAACTCCTAGAGGGCAGGGCTCATTTTCAATCTAGCTGATCTTTGGTGCTCCAAAATTAGGGAGCTAATTCCCAGTTTCTTTAGGGGAGAAAAGGGATTCCATGAGAATCACCAGTGACATGTGACTGAACCAGGGGCTACTGCAGTTCACAGCCTGATATTTTAATTTAAGACCATAATAATGTAAGAAATAACTTTTGTGTGTGTATGTGTGGGCATGTGTGCTGGGGATTAAACCCAGGACCTTACATATGCAAGGCAAGCATTATGAGTTACACCCCCATCCTCAGAAATGACATATCTTACACATTTCTGTTCTTGCATTGCTAACTACCACTATCATAAATGTGAAAAATGCCCAGAAATCATGTAAAAGAAAAAGAAAAACCTTAGGAAGCTCCCCACTCAGAGTCTACTGCTTTTAATACTTGGGTGTCTTTCTTAGTTATTTATATTTATTGTTAGGTCTATACTTTTTCATTCCCGAATTTGACTTTAAATGAAGTTTACATATTTTTTCTTCTCAGAATTTGGCTATAAATATAGCTTTGTTTTCTGCTCCTTTTGCTAAACATCTTGTAAGCCTTTTCTCATTAAGTCATTATTTGAAACTTGCTTGGAGTGGCTATGTGGAATTAATTCATACTACACAGATGATCCACAATTTATTCAGCTAATCTCCTATTGTTGGACATTTCACAATTTTCAGTATCTCACCATTTAAAGTAACTCCATGATAACATCATTGTACGTAAATTTTTGCATATTGGATTAATTTTCTTTAAATAAAATACTAGACATTGTATCACTAGTGCAAAGCACAGATAAATTTTCAAGGACTTTGATACACCTATCAAACTGCCTTCTAGATCATTGATCACCAGCAGTGTGTAAGAATGCATGGATTTCCCATACCCTTGCCGTACATAATATGTATTTTTATTTGCTAACTCGGTCACTGAAAAGTCTCAGTATCTCATTTGAAATGGAATTTCTTAGATTATTTGTACAGCTGCAATTTTGTGCTAGGATACACTGCAAAGAGGAAAGAACTTTGACACCTCCACCTGAGAACTCTTGGTATCTTCTATGCCTCATCTAGGCCTCAACCTTGCAACCCATAGATCCCTTCCCTTGAGTTCTGCATTATCCTTCTCTCTCCTTCCTACTCTGAAAACAGTTCTCTGCCTCATAATATCCCACCTGGTCCAGGGTTGGTAATTGGAGAGGCTTGGGAAGCCAGGATGATTCAGAAATGATGCTGATCCAAGAACCAAAATTCCCAACTTTCCTGATACTTCAAGACCTTTCATGCTATTGTAAGCTAGCATACAGTCTTACAAGAAAATCTGCATTCTGGAGAAAGAGTGCTGGTGCCACATGCCTGTGGTTCCCTCAGTTGGCAGTGCTTTTCCTCTTCCCAATTTGGTCCAGCCTCCATATGCCAGCTTATTTCCTCGCTATCCCCACTCCCATCCATTCTGATTCAGGTGGCTCTCTTCTCTCGTCCTTTGCAGTGTATCCACAATGCTGTGCCGTTTCTCTCTTTCATGCTGGATTGTGAAAGCTGATTTTCATGTCTGCTTTCTCCAATATCTTGTGAGAGTCCTTTAAGGGCAGGAACCTGTGTCTTATTCATCTCTGTACCCAGAAAGTCGGGCAGATCAGCCAGCCCTAGCAGACATCCAACGCATTTTTGTATAATGAATAAATATTTCATAGCTATACTGTCAAAGTAGGAGTTGGGCTTCTTTGAAACTGGGCACCAGTGGTCTGGGGAATGTCTAGCTCAGGGAAGACAACTCATGGAGGGGGTAGAATCCTCTCTTCCCTTTATCTTGGTGTCAGAGTGTGGGGGTCTCATTACAGGTTTGCTCTGATTCACCTTCCGCAACATAATGATGGCACCTTCGGGTGGAACTGGACCTGTGTTGATCAGCACTGATATTCTGAGATTGTTTTTTCCTGTACACCAGAACATGAAGACATCAGCAGAGAAGAATCAGTTACCTAGTAGACACAGAAGCAACTAGAAAGCCTCAATCATATTCCCAAGTGAGCAATGATCCAGATGAATAAAAATTGGCAACATGTGTTGGAAATTGTCTATGTGTTCAAGACACTATATGATTTTCCCAGGCCTTAGGGTTGGAAAGTGACACAGCCGATAGAGGAAACCAAGTCTGAAATCTTCTGTAACATTATATACAGCTTTCCAGTTCGATTTACTACATGGCTTTGAATGGCTAGGTTACTATTTGAAACTACCTCTTTGTAAGATCAGGATAGACTGACAGGAGTTGCAGGTAGCAATCACATAGAGTCAAAGAGCTCTGGAAATGTGGCCACCATTCGGTGGCCATTTCCTAGTATATAATTTTATGCAGTCTTACCTTGGAGTATGTGCATATTAACCAAGTCGGCACGGTTGGATCTGTTTCTGCCCTTGCGTTTCAAGGAATCTTCAATCTGTAGAACATAAACATGGAGAATCACCTAGTTTTAATTTTTAAAAAAGCTCTATTTTTCTCAAAGGATAAAATTATTATTTTTTTAATAAGAAATAGAATTCTTTTTTTAAGAGAAGGACAGTGAGAGAGAGAGAGACAGAGATAGACAGACAGGGAGAATCAATTTTTTATTGAGTTTTTCACGTGGCTTTTGTTGCTCTGACACTTATTTGTGTACGTGGGTGCTGGGGTTTGAACCCATGTACTTGCACATGCCGGGAAAGCAGTGTAACTGCCGAGCCACTACTTGAGCCCCATAAAATTATTTTTAATGGAAAATGGAAAATGCAAATATCCCTGGTCTCCTACCAGGGATGGAAAAACACAAAGGCCTCTTTAGGAATTTTAGGATGGGAACAATAAGAGGGAAAAAGCTCTTATTTTGGGCCCATGTCATGGCTGCCTGCTTCAAGTCTTTCAGGGGCCAGGCAGGTACATTATATAACCATTATGATATCAAAATGCTTGTATTATAATCCACTCTTTCTATTGCCTATTGAAATGGTCACAAAATAGCAAAGGTCAGTGATAAAGCACTGTATAAATCCATCTGCTATAATATGACAACATATGGCCCTTTTGCATGATGTTTCCGACTTCTCTCTTAGACCACGTGAAAGTGTGGAGTCCGCCTTTGGAAGATATTTAGAGACATATCATTTGCTGCTTCCTATTGTCTCCTGGACGGTGAAGCCGTGTGTATGATGTAGGCTGTGGTAGGGCCAATGCAGGATCCCAGGTCTCTGATCCCCAGCCTTTCATCTCACTATACTGGCATCTCCTCCTGGGTCCCTGGGAAGGGCCTGGGGTCTCTGCAGTTCTGATGAAAGACAGTTTACTGTTCCTGGTTATTCTCCAGGTAATTGGAATCACAGGCACTCAGGAGTAACTTTGAAGAGTTGCAGAGGCCTGCTCTTCCTGTCTACTCACAGATAAGTTACAAGGCCAGAACTCTTAGGCAAAGTCAGATACCGCCTTGGCCTTCCCTTCTCACTCAAAGTGCTGATGGTCGCTAAATAATGTTTGTATCATTGATAAATTAAGGTTGCAGAGATTTGTTATGAAGGTGCAGAATATATCAACTTTCCCCTTCAAGTACAACAAAATAAAACAACCCCCCAAAAAAACCCAACATGTAAAAATCTTCAACTCCAGAAGGTCCAAAAAAGAAAATAAACATTATTACCTTTGATTTTAAGTAGCTGCAAATAAGCTCTATACCTATAGACCATGCCTTATCATTGAATTGTATTTAAAAAAATCTCTTTGTTGCTAAAAAAGGATCATAATAGAAGGAAAGGGAGCTTGCAAACCAACCTTCTTCCATTTTTAAAGTTTTTTTTTTTTGACCTCTAATAAATCCTACTGTGATCTTTCTTAACATTAGAAAGATGGAGCACATTTTGTTTAAAAGCTAAAAAATAGGGGCTGGAGCCGTGGCTTGGTGGTTGTGGTGCTTGCCTGGCACGCACAAGTACACGGGTTCAAACCCCAGCACCTACGTACACAACTAAGTGTCAGAGCAATGAAAGTCAGGTGAAAAAACTCAATGAAAATTGATTGTCTGTCTCTCTCACTGTCCTTCTTAAAAAAAAATCTAAAAAATAGCAGTTTCAAAGCTACCGTAGTTGATCCCATTTCCACAGTTACAGGAATAAGATTCCACATGGTATCAGGGCAGAGAACAGTCCAACTGATGGAGTTTGTTGTAGAAATTCTACATGCTTCAGCCAAAACTTAGCCTTCAGAGATCTATAACCTATCGTGTAAGTTCAGGAAAGTCAGTTTCCAAAAATTACCTTGTCACTATCCAAATTTTTTCTTTGCTCATGGAATTCACTTGGAGTTTTCAGTGCTGAAACAGAAAGATAAAAATATGAATACAGGCTGGCCTCAGGGTACTGGTCAGTATCACAGAGTTCGCTGGAGTGATTGCTGAGCTAGGCAGAGTCTGGAAGTGGTCGCCATTATTAGGCCACAAGCAATAAAACAGAAATGCCTGAGGATGGCAGCTGCGCTGAAGCCACAGGAGGCAGAGGAAGGTGGATTCAGGCCTAAGTCAGGAGGAGCAGCAGAGGCAGAAGGTGCAACAGGAAGAGATGTGGAGGCAGGGCATTCCAAGCTCCTGAGGAGACAGAGGGGCCGGAAGTAACACTGGCTTAAGGGAGGAGGTAGACAGGTAACTAACACCCTCTTCAACTTTGCTCTGCACTTAAGTTCAAAAGGCTGAGTGGATGGTTGTGATCTGGGGAGGGTGGGTGTACATTGTAGGAGGGGACTATACGTTGGACAGAGTGACTGGTTGGTCATGAAGATGCAATCAAGGGCATTGAGTGTGAAGCAGAGAATATAACTTGGAGGCCTGGAAGGGACCTTGGAGACAGTGAAGTCCAACTCCAACCCTGAACGGAACGGGAAAAATGAGATCCTCAGAAATGGATTGATTTGCTCAGGCTATGCAGTTATAACTTGGAGCCTAGGTTCTTTGAAAATCTATTTTTCAGGTGTGATATTCAAATTATTACTAACCAGTAGACATGAGCACTGGTTAGTCATATATAATAACACCGTAGTCACAAATTATGTGGAGCAAGTGCCACCTCCACTCTGTCCTGCCCATCCTCTCCATTTCTCTTTTGTGGTAGCTCTTCATAATAATTCAGTAAACTCTTTCAATGTAGCAAAATCCTAGGACACCCCCCAGCAAAATTCTACATTTTGGATTGGTTTTTCTGATTCGTTGGAACAATCTGTCAGGACCACAATCACCTTTCATTATAAATGATGAGGTTCATCAGAGGTTATAGCTTTGCATTGATGTCTCTTGGCATTTTAGGTCTGGATAATTTGATGAATCCCATGATTCAGAGTTCTCTGACCACTCTAACAGATGTCTACCCAGGCAATGAAATATTCTTCCAAATCTTGGCCAGCATAAAAATTAGGTTTCTGGCCAAATTAGCACTTGGGGTAATGTTTGTGTGCATGTGTGTATGTGTGTGCATGCATATGTTCCTCCTTTAGCCCTTAAGAACATGTTAAATCTGCACACAGTTTTAGCAGGGCTTGCTGGATATCAAGCAGATGTGCCTGGAGTCATGGTAGGCACCGTAATTGTGGTTGAACATATTATTCTTTATTTGGAACATTGCTTAGGAAGTTAATGTCATGCTGCCAATCAATGTCTTGTCTCATCCCAATATTAACAATGTTGAGCAGAAAGACACTCAAAATAGCTCCAGCTGGCTCCCTTATGCCCGGCATAGTTGACAATTGCCCTTTTCTTCAGTTTGATCAGAGATTAAGCAAAGAACCTAAATATTTTGTTTGAACATCGTGTCTGCCACTGATCTGGAAACTTATTTTCTAGCTACTCTTTGGTTGCTGATTTCACTCTCAAAATGGGCTTCTCTGCCACACCTGCTACTGTGAAGATGAAATTTGTCCCTATTTCTTCCCGCTCAGCAACTTGGAGAAATAAATGTGCAACTCTACTTTGTGGTGCATGCGTTTTCTTTGATTTGGTTTTGGGCGTCATCCTTTGTAAGAAGGCTTGCCTTTTTCTGTGTTTAATAACAGGCGTGATTTGTGTTAAGGGTGTCTGAAGAGTGACTCCCTTTCCCTGCAAAGCAACTAGATCACAGAGAGTTTGCTTGAGTTCCAGTGGGCCCTTGCGTGCATAGGTTACCTGCACCAATAGGTCTTCACCTCTGTCCCATCACCTGGTGGTCATTTAATTAGGTATTACATATTGGTGAGGCTTAACTGGTCTTAGACTTGATCTTTGTGAAGAAGCTTGAAAGAATAAAGCATTCTTTCCCTGAAGAACTTCCCCAAAAAGATCAGTGTGAACTTATCTTGAGATATCTCTTACATTCCAAACACAATTGGCTTTAATTGAGCTTGGGCTTAAGAGGAATTTATCTGGCTTTCTTATCCCTGTGACTCTTCAACGCTCAATAGTGGAGCTTATTAATTGTTCTAGGAAACACCGTATTTCCTGTACCTTAGCATTGTAGAGCTCAAGCTCATTACCTTTTGATGTTAATAACTCCCCTGTGAAATGATTCACAGGGTCTCGTTCTCTGATGTCAGAAGTACAAAGGTCTTCTAGAACCTTCCATAGGGTAGAAAGTTATGTCCATTTAGCAAGGTATTGGGAAGAAGGCCAAAGAGGTCCTCACATTGCTTTTACCAAATGCTCTTCTCCTCTGGGCTCAAGGAGGGTTAAGCTCTGAAACTTAAGGGGGGCACTGGCACCATGGAAAACTCCCCTACAGGGGCCCCAGGGTTGACGTTTGCCTTCTCTGTGACTCTGGAGAATGTAGGTTTTAGCCATCTCCCCTGAGGGCCTGCAACAATCATAATGGTCCCTACCCCCAGTTGATTTTTTGGAAAATACACAAAGGACCACTTCTGTTGCCAACCCTGGGAGTATCAAATAGCAAAATTTTGTATTTAAAGGACATTGACATTTAAGATCGAAAAGGAATTTGGATTCCAAATAAAAAAAAATAAGTCCATGTGATTTCAAATTAAAATATGGTTATAAATCCAGTCAGCCACACATCTGACTCGTTCCCCCTGGAGGAAGATTAATCGCTCCTCACAGGGGAATTCATGTTCTCGCCTTAGAGTTTAGTTGCCGGCTATTCCTATTTCTGTCCCTACAGCTCCAGCTAATTTGGGTCAGCTGTGTGTATAAACATTTGCTTACTTAGAGCTCAGGAAAAGATCCCAAGATAAGAGCAGGCCTCCTACAGTCCTCTTTGGTCCACTCTGACCTCATGCTTCCAGCAGGATCTCAGAGAATGGAGGAAATAGGCCTCTGAGAACTCACTGAAGACAGAGACCTGACTCTTCCACAGTGGGGAGGGTGTGGTGTTGGACTGCAGCTCTGGCGCTGCAGAGAGGGTTGTGGTAGAGCTTGACTTCTCTCAAGGGAACCTTTCCCTACCAGGCTCAGAGAAAACTCAGCTTGATGGGTACAAAGAATAAGGACCAAGAGGCAGAATCAAAGAGCTAGAGGCCTGGGGCAGCAACCAGCAACCATCTTTCTCAAAGTGTGGCCCCTGGATTAGCATCCTCCATATCACCTGGGAACCTGTGTGAGAGCCCAATTCTTGGGTCCCATCCCAGAACTACAGCATCAGACATGGTGGTGATGGGATGCAGGGATGTGTTTGAACAGGTCCTCCAGGTGGTTTTGAGGCACAGGCTTAAGAAACTTTGCTATGGGGGCTGGAGCGGTGGCTCAGCGGTTTTGGCGCTTGCCTGGCAAGCATGTGGACCCGGGTTCAAACCCCAGCACCACATACACAACCGAGTGTTGGAGCAACTAAGGCCATGTGCAAAACTAAATAAAGTTGTTTCTCTCTTTCTCTGTCTCTCTCACTGTCCCTCTCTCTTTAAAAAAAAAAAAAAAAAGAAACTTTGCTATGGAGTTTAAAAGGCCAGTGGGTACTGATCTATAGGGTCCTTGGAAATCTACGAGTTTACAAAGGGAGTAATGGGTTGCTGGGATGGAGTTTCAGTATTTCAAAAAGCTGGAGAAAAAGGGCATGTCTATCCAAAGAAAGGATGCTTAGGCTAGCAGGAATGTCATTTTTCATTGCCACTGCCTTGAATCATAGCAATATAGTTTAGAAATGGTTGTTTGCATTCAAAATCATGGGCTGGTAAATTTATATGCTGTTAATGAATAAAGGCAAATATGTGGATTAATAATTAATATGTGGGTTTTTTTTGGGAGGAGACACACTATTCCATATGATCCTTACAGTAGTTATGCATGTAATTAAAGAAGTTCCGGAGGACATCAAATTCATGAACACTGTATTGAATTCTGTCCTTGTTTTGTCATCTATGCTTAGTATAACCTTGAACCAGTCCAAAGTTTCCTGTGATCTTTGTTTCCCAACGATCAAATGAATTTAGTAATGCTCATTTACTCCCTGCTTTGCATTTAAAGACAGACTAGATCATGAGTATTTCCTTTCTTGGCAATTGGGATATATGCTATACATAAGTGATAACACTTTAGAAAGTCTATTCTCTTTTTAGGTTGGTGATAAATTGCTTATTCAGTACCCAAATTATAGTCTTAGGAGTCTGGAAACAGTGTGTTTTCCCAATGTAGCTTTGTAATATTTAAGACCTGGCTCACACAGTTGTAGAATTTGATGCAACATTCACGAATACTTTGGGATTTTTCCAAAACAGGATTCAAAGACAAATTTGAAGTATGTCTGTAATTACCAGTTTTCTATTTTCTAAGGAACAGGGAACTGGAAAATTGAAGAAGCATGGGGGGATAAAAGGAACTTAAGATTGTTGACCCAAAGGGATTGGCATGAAAATCCAGGGCACCTTTTCCTATCTCTGAAGTTGAGATGTTAGAAAGAAGAAGAGGCAGACAGATTAATCCCCTCGTGCCGTGTTCTGCTCAGACAGCCAACAGTGTGTGGTAGGGTGCTGTGGGGAGAAGCCAAGTCAGATGAATGCACTGAGAAAAGGAAGAGAGACTTTGTCCAGACAACTTCTCAAAACTATCGTGAAGCTGCATGGGGCGTGGGTGCAGGAATTGCCCCGGTCATTCTTCTTACTATCAGGAGTATCACAGAATTCAGGGATTTACCAAGGCTTTGCAGTAAGTATGTGGCTGCTGTAGCTTGGATTAGTCTGCAAAAAAAATAAAGGCAGCACCATTCATAGACAGCTCATTGTACCTTGAATTTCATTTACATTGATCAGATCATGGAACCAAGCTGCCCAGACAATGCATTCTGGTCAGCGGTGGGTTTCTCTGAGACTCTGGGGACAAATAGCACTCTCTGGGCTGTATGCCCTCTAAAATCCATTTTTACTTTTCTACTCTCATGTTCTATATTCCAGGAGAAGGAGGTAAACTTTCCTTCTGGCCTCCTCTGGGTTCAACCCCATTAGATTCTCTTTAATTGTAGAGAGGGAGAGGTCAAACACCATATTTCCTTTCCTTCAATCCTTCCCATAGTCGCTTTTCTGTAGGGGCATAAAGTTGTACGAAATTGTTAAGGGGACAATTAAATAGGTGTGATGTGGGGTCCCTTCTAGATTGTAAGCCCTTGACACAGAAACCGTGTCTCATTTCTCTGTGTGTGTGCTCCCCAGAGCCTTTTATGTAGCAGATGGTTAAGAATTATTTATTGACTTGCTCTGTGGCCATTTGGTTGAGTCTAATCCACAGAGCTGGTCATCCTTCCACACTAAGGCTTTGGAAGTGGTTGGAACGAAATAGTGTCATTGAAGATTCTACCTGGTAAAGCAGTGCCCAGGATAAAGAACTGTAGGGAAGGAAATATACATGAAAAATGATGAGCAGACTCAAGTCCCCAGAAAACTATGAAGGGATAAGGTTGGCTCTGTCCTAGAACCCCAAGAAAGTACAAAGCTTTGATGCCCTTTTGCAGCCTTAAGCCTGATTGGGAGGGACAGTGAAGCCATTTCCTTTGAATACTAATTATGGTGGCAAACCAGACAATTTCAAATCTCCATTTTGAGATTCACAGGTGAGGTTTTGGAAACAAGTTCAAAAATAGTTTTTTTTTTCTTTTTTGCTACCAGGAATTGAATCTAAGGGTGCGTAACCACTGAGTATCATCCCCAGCCTGTTTATTTGTTTATTTTTTACTGTAAGAAAGGGTCTCCCTAAGTTGCTTAGGACCTTGAGAAGTTGCTGAGGCTGGCTTTGAACTTGCAATCCTCCTGCATCAGGCTCTTGGGCCCCCTGGGTTACAGGCACACCCCACTGAGCTTGGCCAAACAATAAATCTTTCAAGTAATGTTTCTAAGTCACTTTGAGAAGGTATTTCACCAAGGTATCATGGTTATTTTTAAAATGTGAACCACATAACTGGTATTATAAATATGAAAACAATCTTAGGGTATGGCTAGGGCCCCTACTTAATTCAGGAATCCTTTTTCACTGCTTTAAATTTTTCCAGTTTTTCTACACTGGCCTTAGAACCCTTCTCTTAATGACTTTTAGTCAGAAAATGATGCCCTTTAAATTCATTCAAAGTACCCAAAGAGGGGGGATTCAGAATTCATACAAACAAGAGCAAAATGAATACTTAAGAGAAGTGATGGTGATTGATAAAAATAATTTGTTACTGGGTTTTAGGGACTGTTTGTTACTTATCAGCAACCTTAAAAATCTGTAGGATGCATATCTAGGAGGAGGGAAAGAGGAGAATCTAACCCTTCAGGACCAGTTGTACCAATCCACTAGGAAATATGCTTGTTTTAGATTTTTAGAGTCAGTCGGGGAGAGACTGTATAATCTGCATCTTGGAGAGCAATTGAAGTGAGCCCTGCCATAGAGTCCGGTCGGTGGAGTTTTTCACTGGATACTAGTCATAGTGGAAGACAGATTATCCTGCAGAACCCAAAGCTATTTATTAAAATCGTGGATTTATCCTTGTTTTTTTTTCACATCTTGTTTTTAATTTGTCAGATTCCAACAGGATTTTTTTGAAGACAAAAAAAAAATGTAAGTTAGTGCTTTTAAAAGTCAAGTGATTCCTTTTGAACATTTGCGAAAAGGGGCCTATGTGAGGATCAGAAGACAGATTCTGCCTGGCCTGGCCTCTGCTCTGCTGCAACAAGAGGGGGCTGATTTTTTTTTTTTTTCAGCAATGGACAAAGTCTGAAGATTTAACCTGACACAAAATGTGAGATTAATTCTGCCAAAGGATGCAAAGGATGGAAGGTGTTTCTGCTGACCAGCTAAAAATAGCACTGTATAAGTTAATAACCTAAGAACAGTTAATTATCTTGGCTCTCAGTTTTGAATTTGGGCAATTTGTGATAAGTTTTAAAATTTTGATGGAGGATTGGAATTATTTCAATTTTCATGGGTAAAGCGAGATTTTATGAAAACTCTTATTTTGCATGCATTTAAATTCTCATAAATTAAAACTACAGAAAACAAGATCACATTAGACCTGGCTTTGGGGCAGCTGGAAAATTCTCTTATGCATCCTCAACCTCGATTTCATGAAAATTAAAGACAAATAAGGTTTTGACTAGGTCAGTGGTTTTCAAGCTGTATTCTGAAGAGAATCAGCAATTATGTGGGGATAGTCATGGGGCTTCTGGAAGGAAAAAAGGCCCAGTAAATGGGGCACCATCTCAGTCAGCATGTGTACACACACACACACATATACACATAAATGTATATGCATATGTGCATATATATTTTTGACAAATAAAAAATTAAAAAATCATGGACTTAAATGATCTCTAAGGACAATTAGTTTTCCTTCCTTCCATTTCATTCTCGTTTACTCTTCCTTTTTGTTTAAAAAAAATCCTATAAATCCTATAAGAGAATAAAGAAATAAAAAAGCCCCCTGTGGAACATAATGAGACTCACACTGAACTATCCCTCCCTATGTGTGTTTCTCATCATCTTTCCTCCTAACATCCTGTATTTCTCTGGAGGACTACGTTGCTCATGACTGTTGTCCCTCTAGTGCCTGGCTCAGTACCCTGCATGTGGTCTGGTTTATAATAAAATTGTGGTGTCACATTGAATTGAAAAGATCCTGAGACTCTTGGTGGCTCTATCCTTGCCTTGATTGCTTGCATGAGCTCTTAGGCATCTGAGGAAACACGCTGCTCTGCCTTGCACGTGGAGGGCACAATCTCAGATCAGATTGGAGAAGCTAACCACTGGCAAGTGAAGAGCCTCATACTGACTTCAGCTTTCTGAGTAGAACTAAGTAGAAAAGCCATGCCAGACATGGCTTCCATACCTTTCCAGGGCAGAATCTATACCCTTGACAAATCTAAGACAATCTACACCCTTGGCAAGGCTGGTCAAGGTAAGGCAACTGAAAACTATGGATAACTTTTATCATTTGGTTGAATTTAAAACATTTTATTCTTTGCAGGATGGTTTTTTTTCCCCTCCAGAAATTATCTCCATGATGACATGGACTATGGACACAAAATTTCTGTGAAGTAGTGTTTTGCAAAAAATCTATACTGTTTGATTCTGGAAATCCTGGAGGACAGAATATTACATCTATATTGGAGTCTACTACACAAACAGATGCTTGATTTTTACAACTGACATGAGAGGTGCTATTTAAAACTGCATTGTAGGGTTAATTCCTGTCCATATGGGTTGTTATTACTGACTCCCAGATTTAACCCCACATGCTTCAAAAACAAAAACAAAGCAGATAGCCACATTAAAAACCTCCCAATGTTTATGCTCGCTTCTGCAAGACCCAGGCTCAGAGTATGTAAGCTGAACTTTAAATTGGTTGTGAACAACTTGGGCTGACTTAGAGGTACCTGGGTCTATCTGCTTCATTTTCCTTTCCAGAATTAAGGGGGAAGAAATATCAGCCAGGGAGGGAATAGATTACCAGCTTTGAGTGAAATCATATTTGCCTCCGCAGGTCTCTGGCTTCTCACTCTCTTTAGCACTTCCACAGGAGGACTGACCACGATGAAATGGGCCACACATAGACTTGCTCGTTTGCTTCCTCCTTACTGTTTTAACTGTTGCTGAAACAGCCTTGAAACTGCAGGGAAGCTTTTCCCAGCAAACCACTAAAGATGTTTCTCCACTATATGGTCACAGGTTGTTTAAATCTTAGTGCTATTCTGCACAGAGTAAACTTTAAATTTGTAGATGTTAGGTCACAGGGCTCCAATATCACTCTCCGGACCATCAGTCAAGATCAAATCTGTTCTTTATTAAATGCCGAAGAAATAGCCATGACAGTATTATAGAGGGACCTGAATTTCTGCAAGTGTTATTACGAATCTTGATTTTTAAACTGTATTGGGGAGGAAGTTAATATGACCTAGAGCAGTGTAAACTGTGATTTCATTCATCTGGGGCACCCTGACCCCTATTTCCATATATAACCAAGAATTAGCTTTAAATGCTAAATTGGTAGAAAATTTCAAGTGTACCTTCTTAAAAATATGATGTTCCTTCTCCTTTGATTCAGATTATGGCCAATAATTTGATGTTAATTAATCAATGTTAATTAATAATTAAGTAATTCAATGGTAATTTGAGTTAGAATGTTATCGCTACTCAATCATCCAGAAAGGAAATAGTTGACAATATGGTGGAATCAAATGTTTCAAACAGAACTGAAATCAAGGGGAGAGAGGAAAGATTATGTGACTGATGCTTCTGGAAAAAACAGTGATTGACAGTGATTATACCTAACATGAAAAGTAGGAGAAGGGTGAGGAATGACCGTAATGAATTGTGTTTACCCTAAGAACAAACTTACCACGTTGGAAATTTAGGCACAACGTGCAAGGCTAAGGGGAAGCACCTTACAGGTGAGTGGCAGCTGGGGCAGGGAATGCCACACCTCGATTTCTGCTGACAGATATTTCCTGGGGATCTTGGGTGATCAATACATTGGCATTCATTATATGACCTCTGAGGCACTTTCCAACTCCCAAATAGCATGGTGCTCTGGAGTTTACGTATATGAAGAACTGCAAGGTACTTACGTGGAATTAGGCCTTGGTTAGCCAGCTGCTCCTGGGTCCTTCTCTGCTGAAGTCGTAACTGTAAAACTTAGAAAAGGAAGTGCTAGTTTGTGAGTTGGGCTAAAGATATTTCCAATCCACTTATATGTTCCAATCCACTTATATGTTCATCATACTTTCTTAGCTCTTCTTATTTTATTTCTAGAACAGTTTTGAAAAGTATTGTGAAGCACATTTTCATTTCTGTTACAGAGAAAGAAGAATGAGGGAAGCTGAGGGGTTTTGCAGGAACTCTGGAACAAACTAGGATTAGAATACTCATCTCTTTTGAATTTATTTTTGTTGGTGCATTATGATCATGAACAATAGTGGGATTCATTACTCCGTATTCATATGTGCAAGTAATTTGATCCATCTCATTCCCCAGGACCTTCCCTCCTCCCTCCCCCAATCTTCTTGCTGTATTCAAGTGATCTCCCTTTTATTTTATTACTCATTGTAGTTTTATGTGTGTGTGTGTGTGTGTGTGTGTGTGTGTGCGCGCGCACGCCATGGTCATAGTGTCACTTGGTAGATTTTTCTTGCTCTCTTTAAAATTGAGTATTACTTTCACCGCACTACCCTCCTTCTCTCTCTGCTGTACTGTTTGAGTGATGAATGCTATCAAATTCCACTTAGATGGCAGCCTGTGATTTCAAAAGGGGAGACAGACTGAAGAAAGCACAGGCTCTGGCGTCTCACCTGGATTCAAGTCCCCACCCCTTTAATGGGCATATTGCTTAATGTCTTTGCCCCTCAGTTTCCCTCTTCAGTAAAGGGCAAAAATAATGCCTGCCTTGCAATGCTGCCGTCATATTTGATCAAGCAAAGGTATGCATGTTGCTTAGCAGAGTGCCAGGCACAGATAACGTCATCAATAAATGGTAGCATTATGGGAATCTGGGATTCTTGAGGGAATTCAAAGGACTCTCAGAGATGTTGCTTTGCTTAGAAAAAAATAAAATATAAAATTATCCAAACTCTTTATTAAATATTGTATATAAAAGGACATAAATCTATTTGTAATATAGACATGACATATATCTCTTTTTATATATTATATTCTATATCAATAGTACAAATAGATTACACATATCATATATATAGATAGATAATAAACATTAAATAGCATTAAGTCATTAAATTATAAATGCAGCATTGCCAATTTTCTCATTTCTCTCAACCAAACACGTTCCCTCTCTCCCAAACACATTCTCCCTTTGGATACTCCACCTCCCTCTATTCCATTTTCTCAGGGAGATTCTGAGTTTGCCATCTTGGCTCTTACTTAGATTTAAGGTACTCAGGTTTAAGGAAGCAAGGAACAAAGGTTTGCAAAGAGGAAGATTAGTTTAATCAGACTATAGCGAAAAGGAAGGACAAGAGCTGCTTTAGTAGAGAGGAGGTTAGAAAGGAGGAATAGGAACAAGTGGAAAGGCCATGTGGGCTGAGTTTTAAGTTGACTTAGTATTTCAGGGTGAGGTTTCAAAGCAAATCCAGTCATAAGGTAAAATGAAAGGTAATGGGGACAGACAACTTTAGAAAGTGCTGTTGTGTTTTGAACTGGAGTTTTTATCAGCCTTCTTGGGGGAGAGAATGTCTGAATTGCTTTTAATTACTTATGGTTGCTAGATTGTGCTTTGTCAAATAAGCCATGTTAGGGCAGGATCACAAAGAAAACTGAATTATTTAAACTTCTGAATAAATGGGAATTATATGAGAGTGTTACTGTGTAAGCTTTCCATTAGACCAATAAAAAATAAAAATTATAGACTATGAATGAGCTACAAAAAAATACTAGCCAAAGATTCCAGATGATAAATAAGATCAGGTGATTACGGAGGGGAACCAAAATTTGGAGAAGTGACTTGCGTGGAGGACTTTCCCATTTTGTGGGAGCTTTGCCCACAGGAGGATCTGTAGTCATGAAGCAGTAGGCCACAGGCAACTAAAACTCCAAACATGAAGAAAACTGCAAATCTTTCTGGTCAGAGGAATCCTAGAAAAATGGCCAGATACCCATGGGTGTCTACCAGAGAGATGGGGAAGTCAAGCAAGGGAGAGTCGGAGAGAGAAATGGTTTTCTGATTCTGTGTTGGAAGCCCACAAGTTTCAGCTTGATTCTTTAATAATGATTCCATGGAATGGGCTCATAGCAGCACAACAAAGGAGTAAAATTAAACAGATCTGAGCCTCTGTACATATACACAAGAGGAAACCTGAAGTTTGAATCTACCTGAATTGTTTGCTGAAACAAACAAATGAAAATATCCCTTTTCTCCAGAGGCTTGTAATAGAATTCGGGATGATATTAGACTCACCATAATGTCCAGCATATAAACCAAAATTATTTTGCACACAAAAACTAGGCAATTGCGACCCATTCTAAATAAAACAAAGCAAAACAAAATAAAGCAAAAAAAGCAACAACTCCCAAAGAGATCTCAACTTTGATATGTCTTAGCTGTTGGCATTAGTAGACAAGGATTTCAAAGTAGTGTTTTTCAACCATAATCAATGAAGTAATAGAAAGCATTCTTGAAATAAATAAAAAGACAGAAAATCTTAGCAGCAAAATAGAACACATAAAAAAGAAGAAGTAAGTGTTAAAGCTTACTAATAGAATATTTGAAATATTCTATTAGTATAGAATATTTCTGAATGGGCTTAATGTATTAGGTTTTTTTTTCTTTGTTATGTTTTTTTGTTTTTGTTTATGTCGTAGAGATTGAAGCTAGGGGTGATTAACCACTGAGCCACATCCCCAGCCCTTTTTATTTTTTAGAGGCAGGGTCTCACTAAGTTACTTAGGCTCTTGCTAAGTTGCTGAGGCTGGCTTTGAACTTGTAATTCTCCTGCCTCAGCCTCTTGAACCACTGGGATTACAGGCATGTGCTAACACATCTGACTGGGCTTAATATATTAGTGAATATCAAAGGACTGGGTAAATATACTCAAAGATACATCAAACTGAAGAGGAGAGAAGAAAAAAAATGTTGGAAGAAATGGTCAGCTCTTCAGAGACCTGTGTAATAATATCAAAAGTTGAACACTGGATAACTAGAGTCCCAGAAGAAAATCAGAGAAGGAAATAATAGCCCCAAAACTCCTCAAATTTAGTGAAAAAAATATATTTGCAGACTCAAAAAGTTCAATAAACTTCAATCCAAATATATTCACAGAAAACCACACTTAGATACATAATAATCCAATGACAGAACACCAAAGATAGAGAATCTTGAAAACAACTCTTTGTTTGAAAGGAAATGTTGATTTGAACAATCAAAGGCTTTTCATTAGACGCCCAGGAATCCAGAAGGTAAAAACAAAGACAAACTAACTAAATAAATAAATAAAAACAGAAAAACTGTCAACCTTCAGAAATGAAGGTAAAATAAAGATATATTTAGGTAAAGGAAAATACAATAATCTGTTGCAGGGCTCACTTCACTATAAGAAATGCTTAAGGAAATCCTTCAGGTTGAGAGGAAATGAAACCGGAAGGAAACCTAGATATATAGGGGTAAAGAATAGCGGAAGCAGTAACTACGTGGATAAATATGAAAGAGTTATCTTCTTCCTGATTTGAAAAAAAAGATCAATATGTTTGGAGAAAAAATCAACTGTTTGGAGAAAAAAATAACATTTCCTTGTGGTATTCTTAAGGCACACAGATGTGTACAGAAGAGAGCTGGAACATAAACAGGCTTTATACAGTATGGATCTTGAACATCTCCCCAAAGCCCATGTGTTATTAGACAATGGTGCTGTTGGGAGGTGGTGAAACTTTTGAAGGGCAGAAGGAAGTTAGGCCCCTGGGGAAAGGCCCTTGAAGAGGATATTGGGATCACAGCCCCTTCCTGTCTCTTCTTCCTCAGCTGCCATTAGGTGAGTACCTCCTCTGCCGTATGCTTCCCCCATGACATGTTTCCTTGCCACATGCCTAAAACCACAAGCCCTATGAACTGGAACCCTTGAGACTGTGAGCCAAAATAAACCTTTCCCCTTTCCTTTTTATACGTTGATTATCTCAGGTATTTTGTTACAGCGACAGGAAGCAGCAACATTTTTACACTTTACATGCAGTGGTATAATATAAAGTATAAAGAAATAATGATGTGTATTGTAATTCCTAGAGTACCTTTAAAAAAAAGTACAAAGAAATGTTTTAAAAATCAATGCATTAGGGCTGGAGCGGTGGCTCAGTGGTTACGGTGCTTGCCCGGCATGCACAAGTACACGGGTTCAAACCCCACCAACCCACGTACGCATCTAAGTGTCAAAGCAACTTAAGCCATGTGAAAAACTGAATAAAAATTGATTCTCCCTGTCTCTGTCTCTCTCTCTCTCACTGTCCTTCTCTCTTTAAAAAAAAAAAATCAATGCATTAAAAAAAATCAATGCATTAGGGGCTGGAGCGGTGGCTCAGTGGTTACAGCCCTTGCCTTGCATGCATGAGTATTCGAGTTCAAACCCCAGCACCACGTACCCAATAAAGTGTCAGAGGAATGAAAGTCACATGGAAAACTAAATTTTAAAAACTGCTTCTCTTTCTCTCTCTCACTGTCCCTCTCTCTCTTAAAAAAATAGATTCTCTTTTAAAAAAAATCAGTACATTACACTCCAGAAGCCAAATAATATTTATGCAATCATTTAATTCTATAAAATTCATAATCATATATATATTTATATATGTGAAATATATTACATATTAAAGATATTTATAACTGTTACGGGGAATATAGAAGAATCAAGAGACTGGGATGTGGGCTTTGTGGTGGTGACTCTGGAATAGGATTAAATGCATATCATATTGTTACTTTACATGCATTTATGCTTACACAATAACTCAACTCCTTAATAAAAAAATCAATAAATTAAAATTGGAATGCTAAAAATATTAAAACAATCCAAAAGCAGGCAAGAAAAGGAGACTATAGGAACAAAAAGTAGAGGAACATACATAAAGCAAATAATGAAATGGTAGATTAAAATCCCATTATATCAATAATTGCATTTTAATAGTGAAACACTCAAAACACAGCGGTTATCAGAAAGATTAAAAAATATTCAATTATATGTTGTTTGCCCAAGGCACATTTGTATATAAAGACTCTGATTAAAGCTAAATAGAGGGGGGATTGGAGCAGTGGCTCAGTGGTTGGAGCACTTGCCTGGGATGTGTGAGGACCTGGGTACAAACCCCAGCACCACATATACACACACAACTAAGTGTTGGAGAAGCAAAGGACAGCTGAAAAAAATAAATAAAACTTACTCTCTCCTGTCTCTCACTCTCCATTCTCTCCCTCTCTCTTAAAAAAAAAAAAAAACCCAACTAAGTAGAAAAAAAAAAGAAGTGGCCTCATGATAATAGAATGGAGACCTCTAGAACAGAACAGAGAAAGGGGGCAGTGGAATGGAGGAAGGGAGGGACAGGGGAGGTGCTGGGGAATGAAATTGACCAAATTACCTTATTTGCTTGTACAGACATGTAACAATGAATCCTACTATTATGCATAATTATAAAGTGTCAATAAATTTTTTAAAGAAGAGATCTACATCATCAGCAATAAGAAAAATGCAAATCAAAACTTCACTGAGATTCCACCTCTCGCCAGTCAGAGTGGCAAAAATGAAGAATATGAGCAATAACGGATGCTGGAGGGTTTGTGGGGAGAAAGGAACAGTAACACATTGCTGGTGGGTCTGCAAACTTGTACATCACTGTGGAAAGCAGTGTGGAGACTCCTCAAGAAACTAGGGATGGAACCACCTTATGACCCAGGTATCCCATCCCTGGGTATTTTCCCAAAAGAGTTAGAATCGGCATACCAGAGAGACACAGCTACATCAATGTTTAGAGCAGCTCAATTTACAATAGCTAAACTGTGGAACCAACCCTGATGCCCCTTGCTGGATGGATGGATTAAAAAACTGTGCAATGAAGTTCTGCTCTGCTATTAGAACGATATCATGGCATTTATAACCAAGTAGATGAAAATGGAAAAAATTATGCTGAGTGAAATATCCCAAACACAGAGATTGAAGGACCGAATGTTTTCTCTCATATGTGGAAGCTAGAGTGAAACCTAAGACAGGATGAAAGTTAGCTAAGTTTAAATAATAAACTCACCATAGTTGAAATTTCACATAAGCTGGGGGAAACCATAACTATGAAGGTGGAGGAAGAAGGGAGGGAGGCGAAGAGGGAAGGGAGGGAGAAGTGATGTTATCGATACGTTGGGGAACACTCGACTCCCATGACAAGCCTAACTATACACAGGCAGGCAGAGAAACGCAAAAGAATCAAAAATTAATATACATGTATACATTCATTTCTAATTATAGCATGTGGGCATTACAGAGGAGACTTGAGATCAGGGAATGGATGAAGGGGGGAGATCCTGGACTAGGATCAGCCTTAACTTACTAGGTCAATATCTATGTCTGCATGAATATGTAGCAGTGATTCCCTCCAGTATATAAAACTGTGTTGAACAAATAAAAAAAAGTAAAGAGAAAAAAATATGCCACTCAAACAGTGAGCGTCAGAAGTATGAATGACTATATCAATGGTAGATGAAACGGACCTCGAGTCAGAGTATTTCCATTGATGAAAGAGTGACATTTTATAATTACAAAATGTCATCATGGTGACAGAGCAATTATCAGTGGATAGGAATCTAGTAACGGAGCCTCAAAATAAATGAGCAAAATTCGATGAAGTTAAAGGGTTAAAGAGACAACTTCAAAGTCATATTTGATTTTATGATTTTTCACATTTGATAGATCTAGATAAAAAATAATTAATGGCATAGAGAGTTTGAACAATATCAGTTGCCATCTTTTCCTAATCGATTTATTTTTATTTAGCACTACCTCCAACAAATGCAGAATAAACACCTTCCAAGTGTACACGCTAAATTCACCAAGATGGACTAGTCAGAGAAGCGGCAATAAATTTAAAAAATTTGAAGTTCACGTAGGGTAAGTTCTCTGATTGCACCGGAATTAATCAGCAATCAAAAACAGTATGCTATTAGGAAAAAAATATTTGGCAATGAACTTCTAAAGACTTTATAGTCAAAGAAAAAGTCACAAGGGACATCAAGAGTACTCAAACTGGATGATCATGAATAGATTACACATTTTAATTTATGGGATCCAGCTAATGCCCTGGTTAGAGGGAAATTTAGAGTTTTTCACCATTATATTGGAAAGAGAGAAAGGGTTGAAATCAATGAGATTTTACCCTAAGAAGACAAAAAGTATGCCCAAAGCAAATATAAGTTAAAAAAGATTAAAATAGAAATATTCAAAATAGAAAAGAAACACATGAGAAAATTAACAAGGCTAGAAGCAGATTCCTTACAGAGACCAACAAATTTGTAACTAGACTGATTAGAAGGAAAAACTTGTAACTAGAATGATCAAGAAATAGAGAATGAAGAATAAAAATGGGTTATTACTACATGCCCTAGACGCTAAAGGGGCAATAAGAAAACATTTAACAAATATGCCAATAAATTTAGAAATTCAGACAAATGGGCAAATTCTACTTATCAAAACAAACATAAGAAGCAAAGTCTGAATAGTATTATATTTATTAAATAAATTATATTGATTATCAAAGACCTTACCCCACACACATATGCCAACAAAAAAACTTTGGGCCAAGACAGTTTTACTGGTGAATTTCATCATAACGTTGTGGTATGAATGAGTATTAAAAATCAAATAATCTCCACAAGTAATACATCACATCAGTCTAAATAAAAATCTTCAGTTATTCTGTCTCTTAATATCATGGATTTTTTTAAGAGAGAGAGGGGGGAAAGAGAGAATTAATTTTATCTACTTTTTTGTCTGGTCTTTGTTTCTCTGACATTTAGCTGTGTACGTGGTGCTAGAGTTTGAATCAGGGTCCTTGTGCATGCCAGGCAAGTGCTCCAACCGCTGAGCCCCTATTCCAGCCCAATATCATGGATCTTAATACAACAGAGAGAGTGTAGAGATTTCCCACTGTTAGAATAGGCCCATCTGAAGACTGTTTCAGTCTTCTGAACATTAAGCTATTTTTACTTGGGTTGATCTGGGTAAATGAAGGCTGTAGAAATGTAAATGAGAGAGAAAGATCTGGAATATATTGTGACCAAAAAGAATTGGAAGCAGTTGGTGATATGAAGAAAGAGAAAATATGTGTCATTGTCAAATGGTTTGTTGGTTGGATCTTTGGATACATGTAGGAAACTCAAGAACTTCTTGATGTGTGAAACTATGTCTACATGTACACATTATTTTTCCTCCGGAATGGGCCCATAGCATCCATCTGATTTCCGAAGACAGTCAGGACCTCCAAAATCTACGCAGCACTAATTCAGAAGTTTGAAAATTGGGGATCATGCATGAGAGCATGCGTTAGAATTCAGTTGTAATGAAGTTGGCAAAGGAGCCTGGAAAAAGTAGTGAGCTGAATTTTAGTCAATTTGAATTTTTTGGGTCCTGGTAATTGGTCAATATGTGCCTGATAAGTAATTCAGATGTGAGGCTGGAGAAAAGTTGGAGGTTGATTTTGTTTACCACCCTTAAACAGATGACTATGAAAACCTTTTAGCAAAATTCCTAAAGGAAGAGGGATATGTTATCAGAGGAAAGTAAACATAAAAAGAAAATAGAGATAAAAATCACATTATAAACAGAAAAAAATGGCATTAAAGATGAACTGGTAGAGGGCAAAACTCATTCTGTGCATCTAATATGGAGAAATCATTGTACTATTTGACATCGTTCCTTCTCTTCCTCCTCCTTCTTCTTTTTTGGTTAATCATTTGCAGATTTTTCACAGTTACAAAGACTGAAGGGATTCGTTCATTACATCAGTTCAATTACTCACTAAATACTTGATTGCCAACTATATGAAGGGCATTGCTTACTATTGCACAGTGGTGAATAGGACGGATAGTTACTATCCTCATGGCCAGAACATACTAATTGGGAAGATAAACTCAATTTCAGTTTTCCCTGAATACAAACTCTTTTTAGTCCTTTTGATTAATTTTTTTGCCTTATCTAAGTACCATCCTTTTTTTTAAAAATAAAGATACAGAGAGAGAAAGAGAGAATCAATTTATTTAAATTTAGATTTTCATGTGGCTTTCATTGCTCCTACTGCACTTTGTTGCATACGTGGTGCTGGGGTACGAACCCATGTCATCACGCATGCCAGGCAAGAGCTGTAACTGCTTAGCCACCCCACCAGCCCCAGGATGACCCCTCTTTTGTAATATTTTTTTCCCCTCAAAGAACATAGTCTATAAGAGCTCTGTTAATTCTCTGGAGCTGTAAATTTTGCTTGCATATGTGTGAATGCCTATTTTTGGTGGTCTGGCTTATGACTTCTGTCAGATATTAGGAAGTTTTGGGGACCTAGAAAAGTTAAGAATCATTAATTCAGAATTTCCTAGCACACTATCTCCTTGAAGAATAGTTTGCACAGCATTATCAGAAGAATTACCAAAAGCTTTAGGTTTATAAGATTACTTTGAGCAGTAGGGTACAGTGGCTCCTTTCTCTGCTTTCTGAGATCTCTACACAATGCAATATTTCCCACATGACTCTCTTCTCCAGTTCAGTCTGTCTCCTCCTGAGCCAAACACCATGATATGTTACTCACTTTCTTTGTCTTTGGTTATGTTAACCCTGTGGTTTTGGAATTAGGTATATAGCTTGAGACTGTACTTCTAATGTACTCCAAATACTTTGTAAACTATTTATAACTCCATTTATTAAAGAATTTTCCTTTTAATCTTTTTATTTATTGTTCTAATTTAGGTCATGGTATGTTGGTAGGTGCTAAATTCTAATTTGAACTAATTTATACTTTCTATAATTTTTTCTTCTTTAAGCAGCAATTCTAAATGGTTCCTGTCTCTAGATGGAAAACCAAGCACACATCTAATTCCTATAAAAAAAGATAAATGATAGTTTAAAAATCTATACCCACACTGGAAAAAAGGGGATTACTCTGTGGTTTGAAACTGTAACCTATGAGACACCCAGAAAGAACATGATTGGTTTGGAAAACTATATTCCAATATATGCAAGGGAGTAATTGAAAGTTATGCCAAGGATCCTCCCTACCTAGGATCAGGAGGGCGGGTCTGGATTCTTTAACAGGGTTGTTAGTTGGGGTGTTGAACTAGGAGGTGATCCAAATTACAACCTTACCCATGCTCACATTGGGGAAGGTGTTGGTTATAGGGGATGGGACAATTTCCAATTGGTAGCAGCACATCTGGCATCTTCGGGGACAAAAAGATTGGCCTTAGATTGTTGGTAATACCCAAGAGGGTCAAGAATCCTTCATTGTCTGAAATTAGCTATGGGCTCATCCTGTCCTTCCCTTACAGTCCCTGTACTCATCAAAACCAAGTCTCTGGTGGCCTGGCTCTTCTCTGCAGGCTATGCTCAGCTGATCACCAGGCACAGTTACCCCAAATTACCCATGAGCACGATGCAAGGGTACAACACAGAATTGTTTAACCCAGAGTAAAGTTAGCATTAGGAAAGAAAGAAGACTCTAAACTAGAAAACCACAAAGGAAAGAACTCTAGGAGATAGAGTGAACCAAGGTAGAGTCTTCCCAGGGGCAGAGAATTTTCACCAACCAAAAAAATAATAAACTAGCCACCTGTCCCCAATTACAATGGCTCCTGACAATAAAACAGAAAACAACACGAGTGTCAAGGATGTGGAGAAATTGGAACTCTTGTGCGTTGTTGGTGTGAATATACAGTAGTGCACCTACTGTGGGAAAGAAGTATGGTAATTTCTGGAAAAAATGAGCATAAAATTACCATTTGATCTAGTGATACCACTGCCAGGTATATACAGAAAAGAACCAAAGGCAGGGGCTTATAATTCATGTCCATAAAAGCATTTTTCACAATAGCCAGAAACGTGGAAGCAATGCCAACTGTCCATCAATGGAATGAATGGGTCAAGGAGTGGATGAGGGAATGAATGGGTTTGGTGGATCAACACAACGGAACATTTTTAAGTATCACAAGGGAGGAGGCTCTGGCAGACGGTATAACGTGGATAAACCTTGAAGACATCATGCTAAGTGAAATGAACCAGTCACAAAAAGTCAAGCACTGTGCTTCCACTGCTAGGAGGTATCTAGAATATTCAAATGCATATGGACAGAAAGGAAAATATTGGTGGCAAGGGGCTGGGGGTTTGGGCATGAGGAGATATTATTTAATGGACACAGAGTTTCAGTTTTACTAGGTAGAAAGAATTCTGGAGTGGTGATGGTTGCATAACAGTGTGAATCTACTTAATGTCACTGAATTGTATCCTTAAAATGGTTAAGATGGTGAATTTTCTGTTATACTTATTTTTACCACAATTTAAAAAAATATTAAAAATTAAAAATTATAAACTGAAGCTCAAAGTAAAATTTAATTCATTAAAATAAACTCAAATGGATGGCTGAATATCAGAGTGAATATAACTAAAAACCAATCGGTAAGCTAGAAGACCGAGCTGACTTTTATCGTGATGTGAATGCTTGCATTCCCCCATCCCAGATTCCTATACTGAAATCCTAACTCCTGAAGTGACAATGTTAGGGGGTTCGGGCTGTTGGGAGATGATGAGGTCAGGATGGTGGGACTCTCATGAGTGGGACTGGTGCCCTTTAAAAGAGGAATGAGAGAGCTGCCTTGCCCTGTCCACCTTCTGGGGAGGCAGCTAGGAGTCATCACATATGGGAGGCACCATTCCCAGGCACCGAATCTGCCCACACCTTGATCTTGGACTCTCCATCCTCCATAACTATGAGAAATAAGTCTTTGTGCTTTATAAGTCATCTATTTTGTGGTATTTTGTTATAGCCGCCCAAACAGACTGACATTCTTTCTTTTCTTTTTTTCTTTTAAAGGGAGAGGGACAGTGAGAGAGAGAGAGAAAGAGAGAAAGAGAATCAATGGTATTTAGTTTTTCACATGGCCTTCGTTGCTGTCACACTTTGTTATGCATGTGGTGCTGGGGTTTGAACCCGCATCCTCATGCATGCCAGGAAAGCACCATAGCAGCTGAGTCACCACTCCAGCCCCCTATGACATTATTTCTAAGCTAGAGATTTCTTGTTAAGTGATTGATGAAGTTGAAGTTCATCTTTCATTGCCTGATTTATAATAGTAATACAACACAGATATATTTCCATATCATTTAACATCTTTCAAAATACACAGTGTTCCTGCCTGCCTGCCTGCCTGCCTTCTACCCTCTCTCCTTCCTTTCTCGCCCCGGTGTCTTCCCTAAGTCATTGAACTAAGTGGCTATTATTGGATATTTGCTTAGGTTTTAGCATTATAAACAGCAGAGGACATTCTTTGTAGTTACAATTTTGATCATATCTTTGATATCCCTGTAATATAATTCTAGGTGTGAGCCTAGAAGTGAGAGGATTGATTAAAGGAACTGCCAAATTTGGAAGGTTTAGGTGCATATGACGTAGCTGTCCTGCGAGGTTGCTCTGATTTTCTTTCCTCTGTCACAGTGTGGCTGGGCTGCTGCTTCCCTTGGCCTTGTTGCCCTTCTCACCTGGGATCCGCTGTCATCTACCCCTCCACTGGAGCTGAATGCCTGGCTGCCAGTCCAGTGCTCTAAGTCTAAAGGGGGTGGCCAGAGAGCCATGTTCCAGGATGAGATTAGCAGTAGAATTTGTCCCTGGGTGGTTTCTTCACCAGGTCTGGCGAAACTCCCAGGCGAGAGGTCAAGCTTGAACGGCCACATCCCTCCCCATGGCTGCTTCGGGCTGCACTCCAGGCAGAAATTTTGCCACGACTAGCCTTGCACTCAGTGAAGCCACCTTTCCTTCTGGGCACAGCTATTGCCTGGCCCCATTCCTGAAAGCCTTTTTGTGTCCCCCCCCCCCCCCTTACTTTCAGCTTGCTGAGACTGTTTGTGTCCTGGCACATCTCCACTGATCCACTGTAGCTAAAAATACTCCGAGCAGAGGGTTACTTTTTGGCCTCTGCCTTCTCTCTACTCCCAGTTCTAACTACCCACAAATGACAGGTTTCCCTGGTGCTCTCTCTTCGCTTGCTCTGAAACCTTATTATCTTTGGGAGATAAGGGGAAGTGAGTCAGGGGTGTTTATTTTTTTCCCATGTTATCCCAACGATTTATCAATATTAGAGATCTCTCTTCTGATGCTGACATTTGGGTGTCAGTCTCTCAAGCTTCCAGAACCCAAGCACTTTGTGACCTGTTTTTGCATTCTTTTTGCCATCGTCATCAGAATTGGGAGTCATATGTGTGTGCTCATGTTGCTTCTTCACTCCGAACCCTGGGGCTCTCTATTCTGATTTCCACATCTGTCTGGCTGCTCTTGTCTCAATGCTACACTATTTAAGTTATACTAGACTAATGACATATCTTCATGTCTGGTAGGAATGATCTTCTATTACTGCCTCCCTCTTTTTAAAAAATGTGGGTTTTTTTTTTGACAATTCTAGTGTGTTTTCTTCCCCTCCCAAATGAACTTCTACCACTACTTCAAGCACCTGCCTCCTCAAAGAAGGAGGACTATATCCCTTTCTCATTCTGTAATCAAAGGAGAGGTGCAAACCTGGCTCAGTCAGAGAAGCAACCTCCTATTGAGTAATTGTTAAAACATCTACAGCAACACGGTGGCCAAGTATAGTGGAGGTTGTCCTGGGACAACTGGGGCTTGGAACTGGCAACCCACCGTAAGAACAGGAACTAAAATATCTCTGCACACTACTGGGGGTGGCAATCACAGAGATGTCACTTGCCTGTGTCCAGAAGAGGAAGCAGAGCCACCTAACAAGGAAAGACCAGGCATACTTGAGCAGGTCTCTTGAGAGTTTCAGGTTGGAGGGGAGGGAAATATCAGGATTGATGGACATTGTGACATTGCTCTTATCACACAGACAGTCACCTCTGTCACATGCCCAGTGCTGCTGCTCAAACCTTTCTTGCTGCCTAAGGGAAGCGGGATGATGGAGCAAAGGCCGTGGAATGGCGAATAGGGGTTCAACTTTGACCTTGACCAGCTGCGTGACTTCAGGCAAGTCACTGGGTCTATGATTTAGTCGTCTCATCTGCATGTAGCAAAAATAATATGAACATTAAGTAGTAGTTACCAACTTTATAGGATTATTAGGATGGAGTGAAGAAGTTAGCCTCTTTCAAATCTCTACAAGGTTATCAAATGCACTTTATATTGTTTTAATAATGATTGCTTCAGGAGAAAGCCCTCCTGTTTCTGGTTGTAGATGCTGAATGAGAAAAAGGAGCTTTAGATTGCAAGGGGGACACTAACATGTGCCTTTACAAAATCCTGCGGCTTTAAACATTGGTTTAGCCCAGATATGCCGGTTCCTGGGAAAAGGTGACACCATTTATAGCAAGAGGGGACTGAAAGCACAGGGAATTGCGGCATATAAAGTAAAGTGAGAGAGGCAGGAAACGGGGCTAAGAAGGTGACTCAAACTTGTCACAGATCTGTTCTTCTATCTGTTCACTTCTATTTCTTTCTCTGATGTTGATAATTTCTGATAAGGAAGTTCAAGGGGACTGATTATTACTGAGAACTGAAAAGTGTCAGTTTTGGGGATAAAAGTTTTTTTTTTATTATTGGGATAAAAGCTTTTACGTAATCCATCTCATTGAAATCTCCCAACAGTTGCGTAGGAGTATGTATTATCATCCCCACATAGAGCCGCTGAGGGCCAGAGGACATAAATAGCTCCAAAGCCATGGAATGATGAGAAAGGCAAGCTAATTCTAGCGTATGACTTTGAACTCTGAAGTTCTGTCTCATTGATGCAAGTTCCTAGTGGGTCTACTTGGATAAGAAAATAATAACTCATTGTATTAAGCTTCATTTTTTTAAAACTTTTTTTTGTTTTAAAGAGAGAGACAGTAAGAGAGAGAGAGAGAGAGAGAGAAAGAGAGAATCAATTTTATTTTATTTAGTTTTTCATGTGGCTTCCATTGCTCCGACCCTCCATTGTGTACCTGGTGCTGAGGTTTGAACCCACATTCTTGGGCATGCCAGGCAAGCATTGGAACCGCTGAGCCACTGCTCCAGCCACTGTACTTCATGTTTTAACACTCTCCCCAAATTTTGGAAGGGCTCTTTTAAAAGGAGAATCAAGAACCCCTAGAACACAAGGCAGAAGCCCCCTGCCCCTAGGTAGCACAGCATCAAGGACACAGCTCAGTATCACAGCCCACAGTGTCCCCATGGCAACAGTCATATAGGATGCCTTTCTCTTTCTGGAGCCAGCAGGCAGCTGGGTGACTGTTTACCAACACAGGTGATGGCTTTGGCCAAGACTCCAATGAGAAGGAGGCTCCTGAGCGGTCCCAGGCTCTGACGGCGTCACTCGGGGTTGTTACCATGGTTTTGGTGAGAAGTGTTGCTTTTCTAAGGACTGCAAAACACTTTCTGTTCCAACCCCATGCTCGCTCATTCCTGACAGAGTGGAAAATGTGCCTCCCTGGCTGAAATGTTCCTCTTGAGTCCAGCCCAAAGATGACATTTTTAGGAAAGTTTGAGAAGAATCCTGTGGCTGTTACTGAGTCACGATAGAGTGGAAATGGACTTTTCTATTTAAAGCGGTTTGTGCTACTGTTTGAAAATGTCACATTGCTAGGGAACGGTGGAAGAGGAAAACTTTCCATTTGGTATCAACAAAGAAAGATCCTTACCGAATGCAAAACAATGGAGTTGAGAAGTCCCGTTACCTGTCAGAAGAAACAGGCGGTTGTTGGGAGTTTAGTTTAAAAATATTGGTCTGAGTGAGGATGGTGCTTTTGAAAGGGGTTGCTCATCAGGAATACAAAGTATGCATTCTGGAACCCGTTCTGCTATTACTTTAGACAGGTCCCTGTCTCACTGGATCTTAGTTTTAGTGTTCATGGAAAGAAGAGATTAGATTAGATCAGTTTGCTTTCCCCCAATTTACCTGATATAAGGATCACCTGGGACCTTGATTTAAAAACCCACAAACCAGGGCTGGAGCGGTGGCTCAGTGGTTATGGTGCTTGCCCTGCATGTGCAAGTACACAGGTTCAAACCCCAGCACCCACGTACACAACTAAGTGTCAGAACAACAAAAGCCACGTGAAAAACTAAATTCTCTCTTTCACTGTCCTTCTCTCTTAAAAAAAAAAAACTAAATAAAATTGATTCTTTTCATTTCTCTTACTGTCTCTCTCCCTTAAAAAAAAAAAAAACCCACAAATCACCTTGGGGCCCCTCCTGGAAACTGTACTCTTGTAGATCTGAGGTTTGAAGTGGAAATATGCTTCAACAAACATTCCAGGATATTTTGAGGAAAAGGTAGATTTAGAAATAAAAATAAGAAAATATGCTATATGTAAAAATGGAAACTTTTTTTTTTTGGCAGTGTTGGGGTGGAACCCAGGGTCTCACATGTGCTAGTCAAGTGCTCTACCACTGAGCTACACCCCAGCCTGAGTTTGAACACTATTTTGTGCCTTAATTTTTCACTTCCAATATATTGAAATTTTTTGTATGGGTGTGCATAGGAAGTCTCTTATTTGTTTACGACTGCTTAATATTTCATTGTGTTCCAATATCTATTTAACTAATCTCTTTATTGTAGATTGTTTTCATTGACTTGTTGACCATTAATATATATTATATATTAACATGCTTATTTGACATTATATATATATATATATATATATGTACATTAATATATGTATTTGGCAATTGCCTGTAACATTCTTTGGCAAACTTTCCACTGGGGATATTTTTCTTATAGATTTGGGAAAGTTATTTATATTTGAAGCACTTTAACCACAGTAGTCTATGTTGTAAATTTCCCTTTTTTTTCAGTTTGTCTTTCAACTTTATTTGTGTTGCATTTTGGCATTGAACACTTCTATATATAATTCTTTAAAAAGTCTTCTTTGATTTCTATATTTGGCGTAGCCTTAGAAAAATCTTCTCCATCTCCAGATTATATATTGCTTACGTTTTTATAGTTTTGATTTTTGCCTTAACTTTCAATGCACCTGGAATTAATTTTAGTATACTGTGTTGTGAAAGGCTCTGATTGTTTTTTAAAAATTGTTATTTTAATATAATCCATTTCTATATTAATTGGATCTTAGATATCATGTATAGTATAAAATATGTGCTTCTACACTTTCTTTACATTCTGACCTCAATATTTTGTTTTGTTTGGTGGTAGGAAGGGTTGAAAGCTGACTTAAATGTAAACTGAATAGGGTGTGGTGGTCTAATTTGGGATAGCCTGAACTCCCCACCCGCACTCCTTACACAATATCACTTTAGATTTTTAAAAATCAAAGCTGTAGGATGGTTTCCAAGCAATTACAAGATTTCAAGGGACCAGAACCAGCAAGTAGCTTATACCAGCAACAGAGGCAAGAAAGGCAGAAAAGAAGGAGGGAAGGAAATAAAGAATATATGAAAATTCATTACACAAAAATGGAGTCATTCCTGTTGGACCCCTTGCTCAAATGGAGCAGAGGGGCCTTGGAAGAGAAGGGAAACACTGAGCTCACAAATGTCTGCTCCAGGATTGATTTCACAGAATCAACCCACAGAAGCAGCCTGTTGTGTCTTCAAGACCATTCTCACCTGGCAACTGAGGATGGAACTGCCAACATCTGAGACCTTAAGGCTAGCTTTACACAACACTGGCCCACTCATCAATCCGAGCTCGCCAGTCAGACCTCCAAGCTCGGAAGGGTCAATGAACTTTCATTCCAAATAACCTTCCTTGATTTCTCTGTACTAATAAGATTCCACAATTATTTTTCTTTCTGGACATACCAGAGGCCACCTGGCGTGTGTGTGTGTGTGTGTGTGTGTGTGTGTGTTTTATAAGAATTTCAAAATGATTCTAAGTCATAGCAGCTCAATTTACAATAGCTAAATCTTGGAAACAACCCAGATGTCCCTCACAGGATGAATGGATCCAAAAGCTGTGGTACATATATACTATGGAATTTTACACAGCAATTAGAAACAATGAAATTGCAGCATTTGAAAGTAAATGGATGGCTATGGAAGAAATTATGCTGAGTGAAATCAGCATAACCCAGAGAACCAAGGGTCAAATGTCTCCACTCATCTGTGGAGGCTGGAACTAGACCCTGGCCATTGAGAAAGGTGGTCTATTATCATGTGTTAAATCCAGATACAGTGTAATGTTATACAACCTAATACATTTTTAGAGATTGTGGGAAGGGGAAGGGAGGGATAAGGGCGGGTAAATGGGGAGCACTCTTGGGGGTAAATCTAATCTTCAGAATCTATATACATTTTATATTATTTTGTTAAAAACTTGTATGATTGTTCAATAAATAAATTTCTCAATAAAAAAAGAATTTCAAAATGATTTGGGCTATTTGCTGAACTGTTTAGATAATGGAGAGGTGGCATGTTGGGGGCCAGAATCATCTGTGTCTGCAATCTTTTCTGATCTAACAAGCAGGCTCACTACCTATCCATATGTTAGTTTGGCTGTTCTGGCCAAGCTGGGAAGTCTAACAGAAACCTAGAAGTCTCTTTCCTGTTGTCATTCAAGGTAGTCAGCTGCCTTTCCTCCACCAGGAGTGGGAGTCCAGGCTTTCAACAGAACTGTTGCTCTCAAACAATGATACTAAGTGTGTCAGCATTTTCCAATTCATTGTACTTATTATTTGTTCTTTGTTTACCCAATGTTTTGCAGGGTCCATAAAGGCTTCTCAGTCAAATAATGAGAAAGAAGTTGCTAGAATCTGTGCTTAGCTCTTTCATCTCTCCAAAGAATCATCTATGCTAAGAGCATCATCTTTTCCCTGTCTTTCTCCCAGATTGCAATGGATACACCATCATGCCACTCAGATTGGATTGATTTTCCTTTTGCCTTCTCACTCAACTGGGTCCTCCCCTCCACAAACCCTTCTTGTATCTATACTTAATTGTTCCCAGCCTTGCTTCTCTTCCTTGAACAACCTAGTTACCACAACCTCTGCAGCCTCTGAAAATGGTCCTATTTCCTAAAGGAACACCAGAATGCATGGTCTGACAAAATACATTTTTCTGACTTATAAATTCACTTGTGTTTAAATTTTACCAATGTCATGAAATAATTGATATTTATCATTTGCTTAATAAGTCATCTCATGGGGAAAGAAAAAAATATAAAGTTGCAAAAATAGGATAACTAACTGATAAATAGAAAAGGTATATTTACTATACCAATCATTCATCAATCATCCACAAACCATCTTCCTTTCTTTCTTCTAAATGTTCCATGAATTCTAGTCCCTCTAGGAATGGCTCTTCTCTGACTATGTGGGAAGATGAAAATAACTCCCCAAATTTTATGGAATAAACACACATGTCTTCTTCCAAAAATATTTCAAAATAATAATACAAGAAATTCATCTCTCTGGGATCCAGCCTCTTTATCCAGGAAGGGAAGGACCAGGTTAGAATTAGGGGCTTTCATACATTATTTTAAAGCACTGAACATATATTTCTTGAACTAAAATTTTACATGGAAGGAAAAAATAACAGCACAACAATGGACAATAATAGCAGGACCTCTTATAAAATGTCATAATGGAGCGGAGTTTGAAAATCTTCAAGCTGGATGGCAGTTAAATGCCTTCCAAATTAACTATGCTATTTTTATTATTTGGTCCAAACATCTCAAACCTCTTAAGAGATATTGTTTAGAAATATAAGAGTGATTGTGTCCAGGAGCAAAGAGCAGGTGGAGGGGGATTAGAGTGTCACCCTGTTCCCAGACCCTTCCTGGGCATTGTACCTTCCCTGTGGGACAGCAAAGGCTCCAGAACACTGGGAAGCTCCCACTTCCAGGACAGAGTCCAGCTCCCTTTGCAGTGGTGGCAAGGGGGAAGCTTCCTTTAACACCTGCAGACGGTGGTGGGCTTCCACGTGCGCAAGATCTTCTGACAACGGACTCTTGCCCACAGTTAGACTCTTCCGTGCCCTGCCTAACAACCAGCACCCCCTGGCAATGACAACCACCATCCATCAGAACAATCTCACTTGCTACTTTTTCCAGGTTCTGCATATACAAAAAGTGCTATGTCTAAATTTAAACCTTGTTTATAATTTGAATGTCGGATGGTTAGATGACAAATTCTAGAGTTTTGTAGAAAACAAAAGCAAATTTTATATATATGTATAAGTACATATACATATATAAGCATACATAAGTATATATACACATATATAAGCATAAATATATACATATGCATTCAAAATACATATACATATTTAAAAATAAGCTGCATGTATTACAATTTCTGCTTTGCACACAAGCAAAATACCTATGCATGATAACTAGAAATTCCCTCAAAGTTCTCTCTGCCCCAATACAACAGCATGATGTCCTTGGAAAGTCACACAAGAGTTGAGGAAACCAGGCCCTGCTCCTCCACTGTATAGCTATGAGACCTCGGTCAAGACACTTCACCTCTCCAGCTTCAGCTTCCTTCCCTGTAGAACGAAAGACATGGACTGACGATCTCAAAGGCTCCTTGGAGGGCTAACATTTCATGACACTTGGCTTCATTTTTGGCCAGTGTCTTTCTTTATGAGTCTCCAAATTCAGAACTCTGAGATTTCTCTTAATCTTCAGCATTTCCCCATGAGATTATAGTATTTCCTGTAATAATTCTTAGTATTATATTCAAAGTGCAAGAAAGGACTATAAGACTGGGATGTAGGACCCCACCGAAGTTCTAAAGGGCACAGGCATGAAATGCAGGGTCCCAAGGTGACCTTCTAGAGGAAAATGTGAGCTACAACAACATTTCTTTTATGAACAGCATAGACGTTTCAAGGTTTGCCAGGTCAACCTGGTGATGGCTTCATGCATCTGTTTATCTCTCAAAGTGTTTTAAAATTCCTTGCTATCTTCTGAGGTTGTAGTTTATATAAACTGATTTTAGGGCAAGTGGGGAAGAGAAGGCACAGACCCTTGATTAAAGTGTTAGGCCACCAGTAATTAAAGAAGTCTACCAAGGGCAGAAGAGCGGGGTCTTAAAACTTTCAAGTGAGAATGTAGTGGGCAACATGATAAAGGGCACTCTTCACCAATGCAAGAAAACTCAGATTTGGAATCAAGTCCTAGACAGGGCTGGTTTTATGAGCATATGACCTGTGCTGTTCCAGGGCTTCATTTTTAGAAGGACCCTATGCCTGGTTTAATGCTGTGCCATTGGCATTTTAAAATTAATCATTTTTTTAACCAATAACCTTGCATTGCCATTTTACATTGGGCCCTACAAAATAAGAAGAGTCCCCCAGGAGGTTGGTTTTTTTCAAGAAAGGTTTTATGTTGCAAAGTAGTAAGAGATGATACTGAGAAAAGAGGTAGGGATTCAAATACAGAGGGCCACTGAAGTATTTGTATTTTATCTTGTAAGAAGAGGGTACTTTTGGCTTTTTTTTTTTTTGATCCACAGAGTAATATGGTAACATTAACATTTCAGGATGACTATTTTGATGCTAATATGATGGGAGAGAAAAGGCTGGTTAGGATCCACAGATAGATCAAGAAAAGTCCACTTGGGAATGGAGAGGCGAGGGTCAATTTGAGGACCAAGAAGAAACAAAGAGTAACTGTGTCTTGATAAATTAAGGAGAATGGATAGGAAGAGACAGCCAGAAAGTGGGAAGGGGATGAATCTCTTTGATCAGACTTTAATACAAAATAAAGCACTTTTACTATGATTATAGGTAGCAAAGTTGGTAGGGCTTTCAGGAACCTTCGAAGCAATGCCTTCATCTGGGAACTTGGAAATAAGGTGGGGGTGCTGACTTCATGTGTTCATTCATTTTATCTGTTCAATACTCACTGATCCTCTACCACATCCCCAAGTCCTTTTAGTCAGGAGGGATCCCACTGTGACTACAGCTCTCATAAGCTCTGCACACATGACATTTACAGTCTAGGGAGGGAGAAAAATGTTAAAAGGCTGGGTGCCATGACACACGCCTGTAATCCCAGCAGCTCAGGAGACAGGAGGATTTCAAGTTCAAAATTAAATCCAGCAAATTGGGTGAGGTCTAAATAATTTAGCAGGACCCTGTCTTAAAAGGTCTGGGGATGCGGGTCAGGGTTTGAGTGCCCCTTGATTTAATTCATGGTACCAAAAAGAGAGAGAGAGAGAGAGAGAGAGAGAGAGAGATGTTAAAGGAATACAATTATGGGAGTGAGCTTTGTGTAATTTGGGAATTAGGGAAGATTTTTATGGTCTTTTCTCCCATGGAACTTAAACAAACAGCACTTAATAAGCTCACTTCCAGTTCCATTTATCAACAGCTTGTGCTTGCGTGTGTGTGTGTATGTGTATGTGTGTGAAAGAGAAAAAGAGAGAGAGAGAGAGAGAGAGATGATGATAGCAGTCAATGGTGAAGTATGGAACACAAGAAAAAACAGGAAGCAATATTGACCTCCCTATCATTCTCTTCTGAAATGGTTTCACAGGAAATGCTCTCCTCTCCTCTGCTATCCATGTGGTTTTGGTCCCTCTGGAAGCCTCCTTCTCAGTCAGTTTTTGTTCTGGGAATGGGCAACCACACAGCCAGATTGGCTTTCCCTAGGAGTTTTAGAAATAGGATGTAGAGAGAGTACATTTGATAGCTATTGGAGGTGGCCATCTGCAACCACATAAGCTAAGAAACAGGAAGAAGATGGAGCACAGAATAGATGAGAGCAGAGAGAGTGTACGGGATGTGTTCACATCTCCAGTTCCAGCTTATTTTCACCCAAGTCCCAATCATAATTCTGTGGCTGAGTTCCATGAGACACCCTGCTACCTTTATAATATGCATTCTTTCCTGCTCAGGCTTGTTAATGATTTCTATTACTTGATTCTCTATTATTTGCAAACAAAGAGGATCCCTAGGATTAGTGTTGAAGAAAGGCATCCGGTGGTGGCAGGGCATTGGCACACTGGGGAAGCTGGATTAAGCAGGTCACAGAGAGCAACTGGATGGCTATTTCTGTTTCATTCTCTCTATACAGTGCCTGGGAAAGATTATAAGTCCTGGACAATGGCTCATTAGCTGATTGGAGACTCTCGCCTTGGAAAGGACAGTAATACCTGTTCACAACATAGTCCCTGACCACCTGAGTTTTGTTAATCCTACCCTGGGTCAAGCAGGATGCACCTTCGTGCATAACTCCTGACCTTGACATTATACCTTCAAGAGTGTTGGGAGGCAAAGACCTTGGGGAAAGCTGTTAACTGACAGGTGGATGATGTCTAAGAAAGTAACACGCTGGACCACCATGGGAGGTTCCAGGTGGATTCACGGTTACAGCTTTCCTCTTCTTTGGCATATCTGACTCCAGGACAAAGTCCACTCTTTCACAGCAGCATCCTGGGTCACTTATGAGTCTCACTTGTTCTTCCTTAGGGCACAGAAACATCACATCATCTGGTTAAGAAGTGGAGTAGCTGATACACAGCTGGGGAATATGGGATGACAGACCAGGTTACCTGGTTATCTGAGCAGTTCTTGCTCCAGTCCTGGCCATTTTTCCTAATAAGACATAAAGCCAGGTATAACTTTTGTGTGCCATGCTAATCCCTGAGTACACTCATTCTACTTGTCTTCTGATTTCAGAGACCAGCAATTACTGTTCTCTGGTCATATGCTGCATTAAGTGGTGTTGTATGGCCAAGCTGTCACTCTGACCAAGATTGACATATTCCTGAGTGGCCATCTGCCTATTGCTGGGAGTACCCAGATAGCAGGCAGAGGTAACCACCATGCAGCCTTTAGTGGTCTCAAGGGGCAAGGGGAGCCAGAGGGTACAAGGCTGACCTGGGTGGCCCTCACAGAGAAACACATATGCAGGAAAAGACTGAGCCCAAGCACAAACTGTTCTTTCTCCATCCGCAGGTATGTCCTGCTTTTGCTCCCTTCAAAGAGATTAGAAGTCATGAATCCACACCAGCTTTTCCACTGGGCATTTGGAGGGTCAAAACGGGGAGAATACTGAAAGAGCTCGGATTCAGAATTATCTGACAGTTATTTCAATGATCTAGCCTCACGCACGGGCTCAAGTTGTTTTAGAAAGATGTCTGTTCACACAAACACTGTGAAGCTATTCTTACCCTAAGCACCACACTCTCAGTTTGTCAAAACATTTGAAGAAGACTAATTCATGCCTCAAAAGGAATTCTCTCTCACTCACAAAGCTGCCAGGTTTGTGAGCTTAAGGCTTTCTTGTTAAAATACCTCAAGACACTAGAGGAAGGAGGACCCAGAACTTCAGTAGAGATGCCCTGGGGCTTAGATGCCACTAACAGGGCAGAATTCGCAATTTGCATACTTGGGAGGGGAAAGTCGGTTGAGTAAGCCAGCTTTGGTAAGTTTAGGTGCCTGTGAGAAGCAGCACTGGGTAGGAGTCAAAAGCAAACGGATTCCAGAGCAGACTATTGTATGCATTCAGGTTCCAGCTTTGCCATTTACTGCCCATGGATTCTCGTGACAGGTCTTCAACAGGTGGGCCCTCTAGTGTCCCGACCTATGAATCGGGATGTAAAGACAATATCTCCTTGTAGGATCATTGTGCAGATTAATTAGTTAGCACATGTTATATGCTCAGAGCTGTGCCCAGCAACTAGTAAACACATGGAAATTCTTGGGGTGCTTCATTGGGACTGCAGTGAAGCTCATCAAAATTGCCTCTGTGTTGGGGAAGGGAGGGGCAGGCAAGCAGCAGATCCTGCTGTCACCAGAACTGTCCACGTAGGATAGTTGTTCAACTGAGGGGAATTTTTTTCTTCCATCAGAAACAGGTCCCTGCAGTGCAGAGCGGAAACTTGGCATCTGACATAAACAATTTCAAACAATAATTTCAGAAGATAAATTGCTCCATTTGGGCACCAAGATTCCTCTCAGAGGCTTTCCCCTCTTGTTTATGTATTCGGTGGCGTTGAGCCATGAGTGAATTAAGCAGACAGCATACACACGCCCTGGGACAGGACGACAGGAAGGGCCTGCCGGGGGCAGAGGGGGGGCCCTGCCATTTGACCCGCTTTCCTTGAAAGCTATTGCTGGGGGACGTCCTGGAGCAAAAGTGACTCTGATTTGTGTCTTGTGTTTATTCATTCATTGAGAGGTCACAGATCTGGTGCTGGGAGGACTGTGTTCAAGTCCTGCACCACCATGTTCTCTGTGTGTGAATTTGGCCCGGTCATTAACCCCTCTACCAGCATTCTTCACTCCTGTAATGAAGAATGAAGAGACCAGTATTTTCACTTTATAGGATCATCACAATGGTTACACTAAAATGTTAATGAAAACACCCACTGAGTAGCTGAGTAACTGCTGAGGGAAATAAAGTTTGGATCAAAAAGTGTCTTTGTAAGGGCAAAGAAATTCTCCTAAAATCAAGAGGAGATTCTCTATTTCGTGTGGCTATAGTCATTGAATACAAATGCATGCTATTCTAAAATCCTATCTTATTCTTGTCGTATTTTCTGTACCAGCATTTAGGACATATATTGCCTTTTCTAATGATAAAACGAATGCTCATTATAGAAAATTTTTTAAATGTATAAACTTTTTAAGATGAATACTGAAATGGTAATAAAAGTCTTCAGGGAAGAACAATATCTGCTAATATATTGTCTTCTTTCTTCCAATTCACACATATACAAGCATATAAAAGAATATTTACCCTATGATTTCTCAGGAATTGGGACTGCATTATATATACTGTTTTTGAAAAATTGGTCTTGCATTTAAAACATTTTTTTGCATCTCATTATTCTTTGAAAGCAATATACTTAGTGTGCATGTTATATCCAATTTTCAATGAACTTCAACATTTTCCTCTTGTTGGGAAGATCAAATTTTACCCTCAATTTTTCTGCAGCTTATATAACATTGCAAAACGGCAGCCTCAACACAAATCTTTAACCCCCTATGCTATTCATATATACTATACATAGATAAAGTACGTGTATATATGTACATGCTAACACATAAATACAGGTATATTAAAATCACATAAAACACACAATATGTTTAGTATTAAAATATATAATTATACTGTTTTTAATCTTGAAAAGAATGTTGGCCCTATGATTAGATACAAGGTTTTGAAACAACCAAATATAACACCCAAGAACATTTTCTTTCTCCAGGACATTCTGTCGTGTCAGGTTCTAATCTCCGTGTTAATACAATTCTGCACTAAGCCAAAGGTTCATTTGCTGTTCCCTATGCTTCATTCTGTTCTCCTGTCCCAGTCACCTGTCCTTCTAACCAGTCCTTTCACTCTTGAAGCCAGCATGGAGAGCTACCCTGTAAGAAGAAGGCTTTAAGCTGAGAAAACCGGGCTCAACCCCAGGCATCTGTCTGTGCTTCTCTTGGGCCGCCCATCTCTCTGGGGAACGATGTGGTATAAACTTGTTTCTGGAAGCCCAGAGATTAAAGTCCTAGTTCTAAATCTACTGGGAGGCCTTGGATCAATTTATTCACGTTCTGGGCTCCTCATCTGCACAACCAGCTTTGTAAGCTCACAGAGTTGGTAGGATGATAAAAACATATGAACTGATACATGCCTGATTTTGGGTGAAGGAGGAGTAGTTTAAGGCACATATAAATGCAAATTGTCACCATTTAACAGGCTGCTCTACCAGCTGGCTATTCGAAAAACGTTGTGCTCTCCGGAGAGAGCTCTTCTCTTTAGCTTTATTTTTAGACAGAACAGTATTTTTGATTATAAGCAAACAGGCTTAGGGCTCCCAGTAGTGCCTGAAATACAGCCATAAGCCTTTGCTAATCTTTACCCAGTGGTAACTAGCTGGACCTCAGACAAGGGGCTTTACATTTGTTCCTTCAGAAACAGAGCAGAAACATAAAGACCAGATCTAGAATAAAAACCATTCCTCTCTGGAGCAAGAGAATAATAAGAATGTTTTCTGCAAGCATTTTTTTTTTTTTTTTGGGAAAGGAAACAGTGCGTGATCATCTGCAGATAAAGCACTTTGTAGAACACAATATAAATTCTATAATGTCAACAATTTTCTTCATTATTTTTAAATACAAACTGGGATAAAAAGAAATAAAGATGGACAGGCAGGAAATCTTGAGAAGCATGACAGGTCGGTTGTGGTGAAGTTAGAATCAATCTGATAATTTATAATGACATATAAATTATGTTAAAACATTGTGCATAATATACCAATGCACAGAGATATTAACATTGATATGAGAATTAACATATACTATTGTTCATGTGAATGAAATAGCTTCCATTTATTAATTACAGAAGCATTTCCCTTACTCCATCAAGTACTTTTTAAAAAAAAAAATTCCCACCATAGATTTTATTTAACTGACAAATAAAAATTGTGCATATTTATGTTGTGAAACATGATGCTTTGATACTTGTGGTCATTGCGGAGCTGCTAGGCCAAGCTAATTAACATACACTTTTCATCACAAATTTATCATGAGAACATTTAAAAGTCTTTCCTAGAAATTTTCAAGTTTCCAATTTCTACTTCTCAAAACATTATTTTTTAAACTTCAAAATTAAATGCCCTGTGACACTGTAGGTATATCCCAGAGACCATTCTGGAAAGCAGTGGTTAAACTGAAGATGCTTTCACAGTCTAGATTGGAGAGGTGATTCAGGCATGGCTCATGAGGGCTGAGGAAATGCCTATGAGGAGTTCGGCCAGCCTTGTCAAGCACTTTTTACAAGCTTCTTTCTAAAGCCTCCCCAAATTTCCAAGGAGGGGGGCATTTTTGCTTTCACATTTAGAAATGAAGTGGTAGAGTTTCAAGAGCTTGAGACACACCTACATTCACAGAAACAATAAGGGTGGAGCCAAGATTTTAATCTGAGACAGCCAGACAGCATGACCTTTGTCACAATATGTAAATTCAAATTCTCCAATGTGTCCTAGCATCCCCTTGTCCACAGGGAGTGCATTCCAAGACCCCTGGGGAAGCCTGAAGCCCTCAGTGCAGAACCTGACACATGCTCTGTTTTTCATCTCCGTAGGGTACAGTTTAACTTACACATTAGGCAAACTAAGAAATTAGCAAAAATAACTAATAGAACAATCATTACAATATACTATAATAAAGTTGTTTAAAACTTAATGGATTGCTATTTTGGAAGTTTTCCATTTAATATTTTCGGACTGCGATTGTTCATAGGTAACAGACATTGAGAAACGAGGAACCTCCAACCAGGGAGGACTACTGCAGGTTTACATCGGGACTTGTGGGTTTTTACTCGCATGGTTAAAGAGCAAGTGTGTGAACATGCTCTGGGGTTGATGGGAAACAAGAATCCAATTAGAACCATTTGGCAGGGGCCAAGGTGACCTAGATTCACCACGACAGTGAGGACTTTGGTCTGATATCACCTTGATGTCAATCAAAAGTCAAGAGATGGACCAGGGTGGGACTTTGGAAATTTCTCTGGAATCACCAATAAATATGGAATGCAGGTTCCTCTGAGAGGAGCCATTCTTTCCCTTGAGAGTGCCCCCTTTCCTTTTTCCTATCTCTTCAATAAACTCATTCCTGTTACTCTGAAAAAAATAAAAAAAAATAATAAAACTCCCAGCTGCACCTCTAACTCCTCCTTCAGTTCCTCCTCAGATGAGGTGTTTTCCCCACCCCCACAGTGCTCCAGGTCTTAAAAACAAATAGGAGCACTCACTGACAAGTGATTCATGGCCAAGGTTGTTCCTGTTAATTATAGACAATGTAAGAGATATTGGATCAATAATCACAAGAAACAATGCAAGAAACAACGAAAGAAAAATTATGTTGGTATGTTTGGTCCCAATTCACTGTGTTTAAAATATTTCAACTTTTAAAATAATTTTCCTTTTCTATTTTTGCTCTCTTCTAATCAAGAAATGAATCTGATATTTAGAATTTACTGACATTTCTCTTTGTGTGTGTGTATTCATGCACGTGTATGTGTTGAAGGAAGGTATTAAATTCAAAATTCATTTTCTAACACTTATGTCACCTAATCCTCTATGTCAGATCAGAGGTTTAAAATATATAATTGAATTAACTTTAGTATTTGCAACTCCTACATTTTTACTTGAAATTTTATCTACATGATTAAACACTTGAAGAAATATGTTATTTCTCATCACTATCATGTTATGAATTTCTCCTTACATTTTAGGTATATTTTAAAATTACATAAGTACAAATACATTCTTATTTGAAAAGATTCAAATGGAAAAGAAAAGATAAGGTCTTGTACTGTCTGTACCTCTGGCTATCATTCTGGATAGTTTGAAATCTATTCCTTCGCTTTTTCTCTGTAGTTTTTAATATACAACATTTTTTTAAAAAGATAATTAGTTTTTATTGAGTTTTTCACATGGCTTTCATTGGTCCAACACATAGTTGCGTACGTGGGTGCTGGGGTTTGAACCTGTGTACTTGCGCATGCCAGGCAAGTGCTGTAACCTCTGAGCCACCGCTCCAGCCCCAATATACAATATTTTTGAAATATAAATGAAAATATGTTGCCTGATTGTTTCATAATCTGTGTTCTAAAAAATTAACTTCATGTCTTGGAGATCTTGCCATGTCAGAATTTTATTATCTCTTTTCTTTTTTTCTTTTTGTTTTGCACTATATTTTATTGAATTTTATAGTATGATTGTATCATAATTTAATTAGGTGGATGCTTATGTTTTTTCATCTTTTTAGGTCAAGACATTATAAGTTTTGATGCAACAAAAGTACTTGCACACATGTGTACTTACTTTAGATTAGATAACTTGCAGTTATCCTCACTGATGATGGGACTCAGGTACAAGTCAAAGGTGAAATTGTTTCCTAAGAATTCACAGGTTTGAATGCTCACAGGTGTGAATGCTCATGTCCTCACATTCATACTGAACATTACTAATATTTCAAATTTTAGCTCATCTGAGACGTGAAAAAATAGTATCTGGTCCTGTTAATTGTATTCTCCTGAAAGCTAGTAAATTGAGTGTATTTCACCTGCTTATTGAATTGTCTTTCTCTTAAGTTATTTGCTTTGGATCTTATTGCTTATAGAAGTCTTTTAAATAATTTTGGCTCTCACACACTTTCAAGAATTTTCTTTCAAGGAGAAAGAGATGTAGATCGAGGGATGGAAAACCAGTGTTCATTCAAACTAGGATGCCAGACAAGAGGTGCTGCTCAGGACATACCCAGTGTTGAGGGTTTGTGTATGCATTCATCTTTGCTACACATACCAAATGAGAGCCAAGTTCATGTACATGACACCAACAAATACATTGTACGATATTACAGTGGCTTAATTCCCTTTGAATTCTACTGCTTCTACAGTGATTTAAGAAAGTTGGATACAGCAAACATCAACCACAGTGGTCTAATGGGTAAGAGAAGTATCCCATGAAAGGAATGAGAGAATGTATCTTTCCTCATCAAAGGAGAAAAGAAAGACATTATTCTCCCTTCAAAGTTTCCAGAGGCATTTTGCTTTGCTCTGAAGAAACCGAAGACAGGAATCAGACTGTAAATTTCTGGGAATCAATGATACATTTTGTTTTAACAAAATTTGGAGGCTTCTCTACATTTTATTTAAGAATAAAGATCCAAATTTGGTTAAGTAAAGCATGATTTACTAGCTCTTCTGGAAAAAATAAGCCCACTGACAATAAAACTGAAAATCTAAGTATTAAAATGATAAAGTCGCAAAACTATTTGGCTAACAGTTGTTGTTATTGTTGTTAATCCTACTTACGTCCATCAAAACCTTTTAGCTACTTTATGTTTCTCTCTTGTGTAATTTCACATGCCACCAGGTCAAGTAATCCATTCCCATAGGGTCAGCAGGATTTCTCTCCATAAAAGAAACCCTATATAAATCTACAGAGATCTTTCCCTTATAGAGTCCTGGGGCCACCAAGACATTGAATTATTTTGTGAATACGGAAATGGAGGTCCAGTGAATTGCCCTAAATTGCACAAGACTATGGAATCAGAGAGAGGGTACAAAGAAAGGGCTTCCACTGTAGCTGTGCCCATGGGACAGAAGGAATGGCCTGGGAAGACAGATACCTGAGAGATGTACCTGCTGGCTTCTCCTCCTCTATCCAGAGATGCAAGACACCTGTTCACCATCCAGTAGGTGACTAGTGAAGTCTTGCTGGTCTCGCTCCAGCAGCCCCTGTTCAGGTTTGACTTTTTTGAATCATGTAACATTCCAATTCTGGCTTGTACAGTTCTGTTCTTCAGTTTAATCCAATGAGATTAGAGTCCATTCAATCTAGCTCAATCCAATTTGACAAAGACTGTTTCTGTCCTATACTGTAGCATATAAAAGCTGAATGTCCTTCTTCTTGGTCTTAAAGAACATACACTTTCTTTTTTTTTTAAAGGAAATGAAGTGTACAGAATTGGATTAGTCATAATCTCTGGTCCGTTATGTACAGTCACACCATCATCATTGGCCCATAAGTGACCTCCTGTTTAATTAATTTGCTTAAAATAAAAATAATTGCACCTACTGGCAGGCCAAGGAACAGCACCTACTTCTTACCTTTGGGCTACACCCATCTCCTCATCTATGCTCTCCCACTTTGCTATGGCTCTGAACTGTGCATTCACATTTGCACATCCCTCTTTAGATGTGACTACAGGGCAGGACTGTATACTGATTTCACTAATCCCCCCTTTTCTTCAGTTTTAACAAACATTCATAATGCCTAAAGATACACACATTATTTACTCATCGTATCTGAGTAAGCTTGAGGGAAGAATAAGGCATATTTGTTGTACACTTCTTCTCAGTGCTGGTTGTGAAACCCAGGCTGCATGCATGCTAAGCACAAGCCCTACCACTGAGCAGCAGCCACCCCTTAACGGATGTTTAATGTGCCTTTTCTGTCCAAACACTTTCTAGGGGCTGGGGAATAAAAGCAATGAACAACAAAGACGTAAAAGAGTCCACCCTCATGGAGAAATGATAAACAAATAACAAGCAGTCTGACCAACACCGATAAGTGCTGTGGATAAAAATAGGGCAGGGGAGGTGGGGCTTTGGGGCTCTTGGTGAGGAAGAGTGCGTGGTCCACGTGTAAATTTGATAGGCTAAGACTTGAAGACAGAGCAACAGTCTCAAGGAGGTGGCCTGAGCCAGACCTTGAATGTTTCTTCGACCTTTAAAAAATATTTTAAGTTTCCATTTAGCAATTAAAATATAATTCACTTTTTAAAGTCCTTCTAATTATATTCTCATATGATAATGCTTTTATCAAGTTTACGCTGCTTAAAGCCTTACAAAAACAGTTAGGGCCATTCATTTGGAAAAATTTTAAATCTTAGGGCTGGAAACAGTTTTGGAGATGAATCAGTGAAAATCCTCTATTTTGTAGATGACAAAAATGAGATCTAAAGAGGCCAATTAAATTAGACACATTTGCATATTCATTTATGTTATGTTACACATATTTTAAATATTATTGAAAGAGAATTATTTTAGGTTAAATTGTTTGTTCTAAGCTATGAAACTAACTAAAGGTGGAGGTGATACCAGGGCCCAGGCTTCTGTCAGCTCATGGTAGAATTTCTTCAATGGTGTACATTTTGTTAAAAATTGGGGACAAACATCTTGGTCCCTTTGCCTCAGTTCATAAGAGAAAATTCAGTCACAGAGTTGTTAAGGATGTAGCTTAATGCAGGCATCAGAAGACATTTCAAGTAACCTGAGGGAAGGAGAATAGAGACAGGACAGAGCAGGTGACCCCAGATCCTGCTGAAATGTCCTTTGCTTTCTCTGGAAGGATGAGCCACCATTTGCAGACATGGCCTGATTCTGGCACTGTTAGGGTAGAACACGGAGCTGCTGGGCTCCTCCACCTGCTGTTCAGCTGAGTTCCCCCACTGCGTCTCAGCTGCTTTCTTTGTCTGTCTGTTCCTTGACTTCTTTTCTGGAGCCCCTCATACCTGAGCACCAGCTGCCCACTAAGCTTATCTTCCTCCTTGACAGGAGCCCCAAAGCTCCTCTGCTTGTCCTCGCCCCATATGCCGGTTCTGCCCCTCAGGACCCATGGTTCATTCTCATGGTGCTCCTTCCCCATTCCAAGCCTTCTGCTTTCTTGCTTAAATATATGAGCTTTGCAATTTTAGGGAATGTTTGGGGCCAGGATTTTAAGAGGTTGATGGGATATAGGACAAGACAGCAGAAAGTATTGATCAAAGACCACTTAGATTGCAGGTAGAATTTCCAAATAGAATACTGAATGCCCAGTAAGAATCAGATTTCAGATACAAGTATGTCCCAAATATCACTGTATAACTAAAAATTAACTGTCTCAAATTTGACTCAAACTGGGCATTCTGAATTTCTACTTGCTAAATATGATAATTTGTAGGGGGTGAGGACAAGGGAATAGGAGGTAGCAGAGTTCACCTTTGGGCACAAGGGAGACAAGAGAAAAAAGTCACATTTATTAATGAGGCTCTCTCCGCTTTCGATCCGTGTGTGCACGTGCATGCACATATGCACGTATATGCATACATGCATGTCGTGTTTCATAGGACACAAGGATTGATATTAAAGAAAACTTCATAGTCACACTAATTACAGATATTGAATAAATGACAATGAGTGAGAAGATCAAAACCTGTAAAAACGTATCATTTTAAAGCAATTCTAATTATTACACTTATATGAACTATTTACCGTTTTTGCCCAATCACAAATTTGCTGTTCCCAGGCTGTCTTTACGACTTCTGAGAATCACACAATAATACCAAAGGGGTCTAAGAAACCACCTAGTTCATCTTGGCCCTTTTTAGATGAAGTAACCAGGACACAGAGAAAGGAAGCCACCAAGAGAGGATCCCATTGCACTTTAAAATTAATAACAAAACAGTATTTTGTGAGGGCTTACTAAGCGCTGAACATGGTTCTAAATTATCTATTTGCTTTATCACATTTAATTCTCATGACAATCATATAATCATCCTCAATATTTCAATGATGCAAGTTATAGCATAGAGAATTATGCAATTTATCTGAAGTTCAAGGTCATACATATGGCTAGTTAAGTGGAGGCGACTGCTAATAACCCAGCTAGTCTGGCCTGAGACTCACACAATCATGACAGCCTTTTCACATAAGATGAGTTTGAATCATTAAACATGAATTCAAATGTAAACTTTTAGAGTGCACTCCTCCTGTAGCATGATTTTATACTTCATCACAGGTCACTGGAACATAGCTTTTGGAAAGTTGGTAGGACGTTGTTGCCATCCCTGCCAATTTCAGAATGAAAGGAATTATCCGCTTACTTATGAACAAGCCCTTGTCACTGTGAGTCCGTTGCTATAATCAGAAACCAATTATGTTGCATTTATTTTTGAAGCATTTTGTTAAAATACATAATGCCAGAATCTACTATTGAAGCAAATTTTTGCAGTAAGATAGAAATGGTTTTATGAATTTACATTTTGAATTGCTCAAGAAAGAAAAGAAGGGGAAGGAAGAGAAAGGGAGAAGCCAAAATGAAGAAGAGCCTCCGTATTCAGTGTTAGCCACAAGAGTAAGTCCTTTTAGATAAGAGGCCTTCTTATTTGTGATCTCAGTGCTGGTACAACCATTGTCCTAATTATATCCAGAAAGGATCATCATCACCATCTTCACTCAGTGTTGTATTTCTAAGTTTTATATGCTGCTTGATTCTCTCTTCTGTCTTTCAAGAATATCAACATTTGAGACTCAGATGACCAAGTCAAGTCCCTTTACCCATTTCCAGGCGCCAGTCTCCCTGTTTATCAAAGATGGAGGATTAAGAACAGCTGCTTCTGCTTCTATATCATGTTTTCCCAGAGCTACCCTTCTTTATGACACAAAGACCTATACAAGATTTAAAAAAAAAAAAGGTGAGACTAGAATTCTCCAAAGTTCCAGGATCAGGGAGACTCTCTAAGACTCCACAAATCCATTGCAATGGGAATTGGGAGCAGTGTAAAAATAGTCTTTCCTGTCCTCTACACTTCAGCTGGAGGAAGAACTCCTTTGGGAACTCTGTTTTGCATGGCTACTATCAAGAACATCACCAGATTCTTTTAGAGAGAAACCAGCCCTCCCCGGCACCACACATTAAACCAGCACAGGAGCAATTGAAATGAATGCAGCTTCGTACAAACAAATCTATATCCTCTCTTCTTCAGAAAGGTGGCAGTGTTGCCTTGCAGTTTTGAACAAATTACCAGGCAGTGGTGAGGTCTCTGGCTGATTAACAAACCAAGGGCCTCACCTCAACATGGAAAGAAAGGAAAGGTTTAATCTACTGTTGGCGCCGGTGGCTGGTGGCTGACCGGCCCTACAGCTTCAGGGCCAATGTACTTTGTGGCCACCATCTAAGCTCTTGAGTTTTCAACGTGCTTCAATAGTGAAGGTCCTCAGATAACCCCCGGTGGATCCCACAGATGTCTAAAACCTAGGAACAGCTTAGGAAGTTACTAATGGGTCCGATCCTTACCTCTTAACATCTACTTTTCTCATTTTTGAACCATCCATCCCAATTGAAATGATGGACTGGCCCCATTCAGAAAGGCCAAGGGAAATGGAGAAATGTAGCTTAGCAAATGACACAGCCTCTTGCTGACACCTGCCACATCCAGCGTCACATCAGAACTCTCATAAAAGCGATCTGTCTTTTAAGTAGGTTTTCTGCCACTACTGCGTGACTTGTTACCACTGTTATAAAATCAATAACATATACAGAGCTACTGAAGAATTTAAACCGTCAAGTGTTGTGCCATCTAAATGTGGGAACCCACATAATGATATCTTTGGTGGACACCTGTACCATCCCTTTATAAAGAACAAGTAAAGTTCCCATCTCTCCCTTCAACTCACCTCAACTCAGCGTCCTTTGAGAAGTTTCTCTATGCGCCACTAACACAGAAATTTTGGGGAAAATTCTCCATTTATAAATATCAGATGGTTTGGGAAAAAATATTTGTGGCCCTGGACTTTTTTTTTCCCCCTACAGTGATGTCATTTTAAATTCTTGGTGTGCTCCAAATTTGCTATTTTTACTTTCCCCAAGTGACTTTTTTGGGAAATATATTTGTTTGGATTAGCTACATTTTCAGTGACCCCTGTACCTAATGCACAACATCAGATTCATCTTCTCAGCAGTAATAACTGATATTACGCAGTTCCCAAACTTTAAATCCGTTATCTGTTCATTTGAAAATTGCTTCTTTTGAATGTACCCCTCGGAAATTTCTAATCACGGATATACAGAAAAAGTAATAGTAAAATAAGAGGCTTGGCCTATTCACAAACAAAACTCACACTCAACAACTCAAAGCATTTGAAACTTAAGACATTAAAGGCCCCCAAAGTCAAGTAAAATTCCTCGCTTCCAAAATGTGCTTTGGGGGAACAGAGTTGTAGCCACGGTAGGCTTTGAGACATGTATTGGAAAGCAGTTCTAGAATTGAGAATTGCAAAAGAAGAAGGTTTAAGAAGGAATGCTAAATGCCTTAGCCCTACCTGATCTGAACTTGCTTCTAATCAGCAAAGAATGCTCAGACCCCAGAAGTGTCATGTTGAATCTCTCAGCAAGCCGCTGGTCCCTTTGCCAGGCGCCCCCTGTTTTCCACCAGGAACTGGCTCCCGGGAGCCCAGCTGACCGCAGCTAACAACCCAGAATTCATCCAACTCTCTGTGAGCTCCCCTGGGTAGGAGTACGTACAGTGGCTGCCAGTGTCCCCAGGAAACTGGCGCCTCCCCCCTTCACTGTGAGGGGCTAATTAACTGTTAGCCGGCAGGACCCTCCTCCTCCTCTGAGGTTGGCCAGCAGCTGCGGCATCCCAGCGTTCCTGGCTGATGTCATAGGTTGCCAGCGATTGCGGAGTATCACCACCACGCCTTTATGAAGGTCCCAAGTTTGTTATCTGATACTCTTTACTACTGACAGGCTCTCAGCCAATCAGGAGCGGTGAGCGGGGCCTGGGGACCTGGAGCCTCCAGGGGAGTCTAGGCAGCTGGGTCTTAACTCTTTGCAGTGGGCTGAGCTGCCTCCCCGGCGCGCGGCGCGAGAGCCGGGCCGGGGTCGTGAATCTGGGCAGGGGCAGAGCTAAAGAGCGGAGGCCCCTCGGAAAGAAGGAAGGGCTGCGGCGCCTCGGGGCTTGCAGGTGGTGCGCTGCGCTCCTGAGCTGGGAGCTTCCCCGGCCCGCGGAAGGCGTGCGCAGCTGGGTTTCCCCGGGCTTCTCCGGGTTTCTGTCTGCGCAAGGGGACGCGGCTGGGATTTCCTGCCAGTCGCCTGTGAAGGCTGGGGGAAAGGATGTGAGCGCCCGCGGGACGGTCGCACGGGGCGCTTTGGAAATAAGCTGGACACCTTGAAAAGAAGCCAAATTTCCAACGGACCAGAGTGCCTACTTTCTCCTGTTTGAGGAGCTCAGAGCTCAGGAACAGACGATCATACATTTCGCCGCTCCAATATCAGACAAGGATACGTTTCCACGGAGCAAAAGTCTCGTTGTTCTGGGATGTGCTTTCTTTTGGGACATGTCTAACTCGGTGTGTCTGGAGATCCTGTTGGGATCCGTGGCTCCTCGACCCGTCTCGGGTGGGGGAAAATACAGACCCCGTTGGACTCCAAACAGGGTGGGACTCAAGGAGGGAAGGGCTTCTTCTGCTGGACTTAAGTTTGGAAAGGCTCCAAGGCTGTTCCTGAGAGTTAGACCCCTCCTTAGGGTAAAAATCCATTCAGTATCAGGCACTGAGTTATTGCATATCTAGAATGGTCCAGGTGTTATTTTCTCATCAATAAAATAAAACAAAGATACTGCTCTCAAGAATCAGGTTTAGTGGTTGGAAGTACAGAAAAAAAAGTATGCTTACTTAATCTGGGTTTAATTTACTTGCGACCTCATATGCACATAGTCCCCCCAGTATGACGTTATTTACTGATTCCAAACATGCTTACCTATGTTTCAGATTTCTGAATCTTTGAAAGATGGCCCTGCCCCCCATCTTCTGTTGCTGAAGACACATTAGGGTGGTTAGACCTTCAGTTCACTCTTTGGATATGACCAGGTGGTTGATGTAAATAAGTTTTCTTGAATAGGTAATTTTCTTCTGGTGTGGAGCTGTCCCAGCCAAGTTCCTCTGGGGAAGAGTATTCTGGGTGAGGTCAGTTCACAGGCTGACTAGGTGTGCAGAAACATCATGGTGATCATGCAACATCCCCAGCCAACTATTTGACTTTCCTATTTCTGTCTTAACACTTGAATTTAGTGGCTTAAGACAACACAAATTTATTGTCTTGCAGTTCTAGAGGTCAGACATTGGAAATGGGTCTCAACGGGTTAAGATCAAGGTGTTGGCAGGCTGCATTACTTCCTGGAGGCTCTAGGGGACAATCCATTTCCTTTCCCTTTCCAGCTTCTGGAGGCCACCCACATTCTTTGGCAGGTGGCCCTTTCTTCCAAGTTCAAAGCCAGCAATGTTGGGTCAAGTTCTGATCACATTTTATCATTCATCCCCCCCTACACAAACACATAACTTCTGCACCCCTCCTCCACATTAACTTTATTATAAGGATAAACACTGCTGTAAGATCAGCTGATTGTCAACCTTAATTTTCATCTGCTACCTTATTTCCCCCTTTGCCACGCAGCAATAATCACAGATGCCTGAAATTAGGATGTGAACATGGAGAGAGAGTGTATTTTTCTGCATGAGACTTATCTTTCTTCCCAGCATCTCCCTGTGCTCAGTCAAACCCTGGCCTCCTGGTCTCTAGTGAAAAGAGGTAAAGCAGAGGAAGGTTTGGGAGTAGGGGTGCCCAGGATCCTGGAAGTACTCCAACAAGCTTTGAGTTGTGTGTCTCAAGGGTTAGGAACTCTGGAGAAAAGACATTAGTAGGACAAAGAATATTGCAAAATTATCTGAGTAGAGAAAACAATTCTGAACAACATTAAAAAGAAAAAAGAAGGAAAAATCTAAACAGATTTTTATCCTGAATGCTTTGGGCTGAGAAGCGATAATGGCAATTTGGCAGAGAGTTGCTTTTTCAGTGAAAGTTGGGATGAAATTAGCTGAAGCCAACATTCAGTGTAAGGGTCTGCATGACCTGAAAGAGCTGTAAGGAGAGGAGGGAGTTGTTTTCCCTCTGTGGGGCTTTAAGGGAGAGAGGAAGAGAAGGAGGGGGTGGAAGAAAAGGAATATGTGGGTGCGTATGTTTGTATGCTTGTGGAGGAGTGTGGTTTCTTTCCTATTTTTTATTATTTATTTATTTATTTTTAGTGAGTTTGGGAAATACTCTTCAATTTTCCCATCACAGTAGAGTTACTGGCATCTGCCCTCTGGGATTTTGACCCCCAATAGATTGGAATATCTATGGATGTAAATATGCTCATATAGAAGCTCATCCTTTGCCCTTTTTAGTCAGGAATTTTAAACTTTTCTTTTTTTTTTTTTTTTTGGTGGAATTTGGAAAGGATGTTCCCCAAGAGGACAGTTCTCAAACTGCGACACTTTGGGCACAGTATGCTGATACAACAAGGCCACATTGTTGACCACCTCGGAAGCTTTTCTCCCGGGCCTTGGCGTTTTGACCCTTCTCTTGGGGACTGGAGGGAGTCTGTGATGTGGCATAGAGGACAGTCATAAGCCTCCAGTGTGGGGAGGATCTTCCTTTGACTCTGGGTGCCTCTGTACATTGCAGTGAGTAATCTAAGTCCTCAGAGACTCTCAGCATTTTTATCTATAGAATGGAAATAGAAATATTTCCTGGAAGGGTGGGGATGTTTAAAGGAATTCAACATTCGGAGGGCACGGAACATTTCCTCCTGGAGTGTTTTAGGCTTTTCTTTGTATTTCCCTTTCACCAACCATTCATGAAGATTCTAGGCAAAACTGTATCCTTTCCCCATGTTACAGCTTTTTCTTTGTTTTGATGTTAGCCATTTAGGGCTACATAACAAATTACGGTCATGGGCAACTGAATGACATTTCAATCAATGTACCACATATATGATGGAGCTCCCATATAAAGGTGAGGAAGCTGAAGAACTTCTATTGCCTAGTGATGGCATAGTCCTTGGAAGGTTGTGGTGTAGTAGATGGCCCACAAGTTCATGGTAAAACAGGTAGAAACAAGCCTACTGCACTTCCAGTTGTATCGAGCTTGATAATGGTAAGTGACTACACCTCTGGGCGATGTACCACACTTCTGCTGTTGTTTTAGAGTGTCTTCCATCTCGTTCAAAGGAAAAGTTTATGGTAAAGCAGTATGGCAGTATTATACCAGCGGTAGCCTTGACATCTCATGTTTAGTGCACCTGTGATTTGTATCAAAAGAACACACTCAGTAATATCCCTATGCCATCCAGGCTCCTTTAAGTACCTGCTCTAATGTTTGCGCAATGATGATGAAATTAGCTAGTGAAACATTTATTAGAGCATCTCCCATTGTTAAGGAGTGCTTGAGTGCATCCCATATTTAGCAGCTTAGAACAACGCACACATTTATCATGCCCCAGTTTACAAGGTCAGGAGTCCAGGCATGGGGAATCTGGATTCTCTGCTCAAAGTATCGCAAGGTTGTAATCAAAAGTGTTTACTGGGGCTCAGGTGCCAGGAGAGGCCCAGGGTCCTCCTCTAAGCTCAGTGTATAGGGAGATTCAATTCCTGGCAGCTCTAGAACTCACAGTGCTTTATCTGTCCAAAGCCAGCAGGAGAATGTCTTTCTCCTGGAAAGACCAAAGTCCTCTTTTAAAGCCTAGGCCTACCCAAAATGATCTCCCTTTTAATTAACCCAAAGTTCATTAGGAACTTTAATTACGTCTGTAAAATCCTTTCATTCTGGCCAAATAATGTATCCTAGTCTGAGCAGTGCCATCTGTTACATTCACCAGTCCCTCCCATTTCGATGGGGAGGAGGATTGATCACAGAAGGGAATATACGACTTGTTGGGGGTATATCAATTCAGAATTCTGACTTCCATAGCTTTGGTCCTCAGTCTGCAACCAGAATGGGAATGATTCTGTCTGTAGTCATGAGTCCAAAGCACAGCTCAGGACAGTCAGGCTGAACTCTAACCCCTTATAGACCTCTTTTTCTAGGCACAGCATGAAGTCGGCTGCTGGGTCATAGTCAGGGCACAAAGTGGTGAGTGGAGAGACAGTACACCTGGGTCAGCCTGAGGACTTCCAGTTCCCCCACTGGGGAGGCCCCTTCTTAGCACAATCCCCTCATCCCAGCTAAGGTCATCACCATTTCCGTGGGTCCTATAGTCTTCCTGTCCTCAGGGCCTATTCATGGTATCACCTCCTGTCTGTTTTCTCTTCTTTCATTCTCACATCTTTTGGATAAGCAACCTCAGGGGAGCATTTGTTCTCTTTCCTTCTACTCACTGAAAATGTATTTAGGGATCTGTGGAAGTCACTTTGGCAAGTGCCCTGCAGGCATACAGTATAGAGACAGGTTTGCAAACACAAATGAGTTGAGTGGGCTGGAGATAAGAGAAAATGTAGGGGGGTTGGCATGCAACAATCTGGACAGCAGATGGCTTTTCCAAATGGGACAGTCATGACCCAGCTCTAGATAACTGTAGCTACACAGGAGGGAATACAGAAGCCCCCATTGCTGTACCCTCCAACTGCTCAAAGAAACTGGAAATCTAGATTATAATGTTAAACATGATTGGTTTTTAAAAATGCGAGCAACTATCAGTACCACCAGCAACAAATGTTTTAGTACACTATTGGTCAACTCAGGGGACATTGTGTCGTGGCATCTGAGCCTTATAAAATTTGAAGACTCTTTAAAAATGACTGCAAAATTATGCCCAATTGACTCTTTAGATAGAATGAGAAATAAAAGTACAACTAACTGCACCGTGAAAGACTTAGTTCCCTTACTGTAAAATCCTTCAGTCAACGGGGCAGAAATGGTCCCATAGAAATGCTTCCTAATTGCATCTGGCTTCCCTTGTCCATCTGGAACTCTCCAATGCTCCCAGCTCCTCCCTGCTCCCACAGGGCCCATGCAAGGTGGGGAGGGGCCCAGAGGCTTAAGCTTCATTAACTTCACAGTAAATCCAAGTGGAGGGCCAATAGAACATAAAGACATGGTCCTTAAGTCTTCCAGTGAGTGTGGCTCACATGGCACCACTTTGTGACCTCTGCCATGAAATTGATCCTCCAATCTCCAAAGGGATCTATCTGGACCCTAATAGGCAAGATGAAATATATACCACTGCATTTCCTATATAAGGGATGCCTCCCCTGCTATCAATTTATTTCAATCCCAGAAATATTTATTAAGCATTGGCTGTGTTCTAGCACTCTCGTGGTAGAAAGACGAAGCAGATGTGGTCCAGGACCTCTAGGAGCTAGGAGTACAGTCCTGGGTCATCCACAAACTTCCAACAAATCAGAAATCTGTTGTTATTATTACGCAGTACTAGTAAATGTCATGAAATCTCAGATGGAACTCATGTTAGCCACACTATTAATATAACCTGCTTTCTTTCATGAAAGTGAATATAAAAGGACTTTGGCTTAATTTAAACAAAGACTTAGATTTAAACAAATGTAAAAGGAAAAGAAAAGTGTTTCTGTTGGAAGTCTCTATCACAAATCCTTCTTTCCCTGTGTGCTAGAAACACCTTTTACCCTTTCTCCTTCTAATTCCCCATCCCAGCCTGTGCCTGAGAAAAGAAAATTATCAAGAAAATCTTGATAATTCAATTTAAAGCCATTGTGTTAGACTACATTTACTAGAGAGCTGACTAGGGTCAGTAGGCTGAAAAGTCATCCCCCCATACCACGTAAGTTGTCTTTTGTTTTCTTTTCTGTGTCTTCGAGTAGAGAGGAGCACAGACAAACCAGCAACGAGCAGTCTGGCAGCCCTTGAATCAATCCTACCCTTAGTTCTAGCTCCATTCTTGCTGTTAGGTTATAAGACATAGACATTGCTCAAACTACTTTGCATTGGATTTACACAATGATAGTATCTTGCGGTCCAGGGGTAAATCTAAGAGGACTGTCTCACTGTATGACTTGCCATAGAGGATAATGGAAGATGGAGAAGAATATTGCCCAGAGCTGAACCCATCGTTGCCAATCAGTATTGAGTAGGGGGATTTGGACGGTACAAATTCTTCAACTCCATTCTTTTTCTGTGCATTGAGAACACCAAGATGACTAAACATTATATCTAGTTGTTCATGGAACAGTGATGAGTTTGTCTTTCGTGATTCTCTTGGGGATAGAGTGTTGTGCTTTCCTTCCTCTCAAAACTCCTCCCAAGGGTCTATGTATATCTGAGATCTTTTCTTTTGTATTCTAGACACATAGATCCAAATGCCTTTCCATTTGGATTTCCCCAAAGCTCTTTAAAAACCACGGGTATGAACCAAACTTATCACTTCTCACTTGATCCCTTTTCTGCACCACCTGTCCTATAATTTCTCAGCCTTTCCAATGAGTGGGAAAGATCCAGTTAATTTTTGGCTTGGCAGATGGTCCACAATCCACAGTCCTGCATCTCGCCATGATCAATCCATCATGGTGCTGGATCTGTTCTGTTCTCTGAAACCTCATGATAAACCTTTTGTTTATCCCTGATGCTTCTTTAAACCTTTTTTGATTTTTCCTAGCTTATTACAAGTTTCCTCTAGGTGCTCTCCCGCCTAGTCATCCTCTGCTCTAACCCATCTTCCATCTTGTCATCAAAGTGATATTTCTAAATCATAAGCCAGATCACTTTGCTTCCTGTCTAAACTCAAAGGATAATGTCCGTGCTCCCGTGTCTGACATAGAAAGCTCCCTGTCATTTCCCCTGTCAGTTTCTCCTATTGTACTTCCTGTCCTTTCTTGTCACCCTCCTTCTTTACATACTTGTAATACCAAATAGTATTGAAGACATTCAAGTGCTTTCCTCTCTTTCTTCTTTCCCTCACGTGTTCCTTTAGCTTGGAATGTCTTGCCCTCTCTACCTAGAGATAGTCCAAGTACGTATCAAAAACCATCTCAGGCTTTGTCTTGTTCAGGAGTTCGCCCTTGACAGTCTCAGGAGAGCTAATTATACTCTCTTGCTTTGTTACTTTCTTTTCTTGCATATATTTGTGTCATTGCATCTGTCAAATAATATTCTCAATTACTTTAAAAAACTCCACCAGGGTCAACATTGCTCTGGTTGGCCTGTCCTCTTGCCTTGCCTCCCAAGTAGTTGGGACTATGGTTGGGAGCCACCATGACCCACCATATCAAATACTTTTTTTTTTTTTTAAAGAAAGAGGGGACAGTGAGAGAGAGAGAGAGAATCAATTTTTATTGAGTTTTTCACATAGCTTTCGTTGCTCTGACACTTAGTTGTGTACGTGGTACTGGGGTTTGAACCTGTGTATTTGCGCATGCTGGGCAAGCGCTGTAACTGCTGAGCCAATTCTCCTACCCTATTATTCACATTCTTTCTTTTTCTTTATTAGTTGAATATGGACTTATGATTGAGGGGGAATCATTATCAAACAATCAAGAACAGATGTATAATTTCATAGTTAGCCAAGGCTAATGCCATGTCGTGATTTCCCCGCTTGGGTTCCCCATGGTTCTATGTTTCCCCCAAAAGAACCCCTGTGTTAAATGGACTTCTCGTGGACCTCAATTACTTTTTAAATGTGAAATCATTCTTCCACAAGTTTGTGGACTACTAGACGACACGAATATTGTTTCCTTTAAATGCCTGAAATACACTATTTTTCCTTTTTCTGCTATTTGGTTTATTTTCTGTATTACTCTCCTTGTAGTAATTTGGCATATTTATATTTTAATTATTGTATATAGAATAGTATTTTTTGTCTTGTATTATCTTCTCCCTGCAAGTAGATTATAAACACGAGGCTTACAACGGCTATGTCTTCCATTTTTTGACTCTACAAAGTCATCTTACATGGTGGCTTTCAAACAGCAATTGCCCCCATGTTGGTGACATGATGCTGGGCATGGGGACTACTTTGTACAGATGGATCTATTCAACATTTATACAATATTCTTGATTTTCCAGAGATGATGAAATCATTTCTGGTTCATAAAGTGAGATGTGGGAGTTTGCTTTCTCTTTTAAACTTTGTGTGCATGTGTGGGCTGGTCACATCATTTCCTAGCCTCCCCAATTGCTGAGTTCACCTGCTGTCTCCCCCAGTCTGCAGAAAACAGAATGGAAGGCCATAAATCTCTGGCCTGCCCACTATGACCTTACAAATCATGTGTACCTCATCTCATTAACCTGAGATGTCTGCTATGGCTAAGGAATCCTGAAGCTCTGTCCCAGCGTGCAGGCCAGTGCGGAGGGCTTGGGGAAGGGCCCAGTGCCCTGCAGGGAGCAGCCGTCCATCCAGGCCATACCAAGCCTCTTTTCAGCCTTACCTTTCCAGGGGTTCGAATCAAGGAGCGGAGATTTTAGTTCCACTGTCTGGTAGGAGTGCTTGTCGCTTTCGGAAAACAACTTGACCCATTGAGAGAGTTAGAAGAGCTAAAACTGACATCTGATGACTAGGAAATTGGTACACTCAAAATGAGAATGTCCGAAAAGGAAAAAAATCCAAAGACTGTTATTTTAACTGTTATTTAAATCGGCTATGATAACAGTAAATAAAACGCAGGGTCGGAAGCCTGTTTCCCAAGCAAACCCTTAGGATGCTGGTTTCAGGAACACAGTGTTAGCTTGAAGGAAACTTTTAAAAGTCATTTAATTCAGCAAATGACCAAGGGGCTTCAGCACCTCTGCTTCTGCAGCAGTATGACTTGGTATGAGTGTGACTTGAAGGTGGCCCAGCTCTTGGCTATCTTGCTTGTCCACCCCTCCTCCCAAGGATCATCCTCTTTTGTAACTGCACAATTTCCAAGCTTTTTCCTCCCCACCCAATGCCATTTCTTTTCACTTTTTAAAGCCCTTTTGTGAATAGTTTCCTTTGTGATTCTCACTGAGATTCTGAGAAGGATTTAAGATGCTTTCTGACCACTGAAGAAATTGACATGGGAGAGAGAGTGGCTGATATGTCAAAAGTGGCCCTTCAAGTGAGAGATCAGATCTTGGGTCTCAAGGCTTCCCAGTGACTCTTCTTCTCACCAGTTCCTATGGCCTCTGGTTTGACAGGTGACTTAATGCCTCCTCCTCACATTTCCCTCTCTGGATATCCACGTGCCTGCTGGGGACAGGTGTTTTTTTTTAATTCCTTGGGTGGTCAGCATTCATGTCAAAGAAAATTTAAACATTTCTAAGTTGCTTCCTGGCTCATGTAGTCTTTTCTTAGAGAATGTTGCCAACTCCTTTAATTTTTTTTTTCTTTTCTGGAAAATTCTTTATTGCAAACTGACCTTGGTACTGACCCATTCCATGAAAAACCAGGATTTTGTTACATTATCATTTTAAAACTGAAGGACGGTAAGTGTGTATATAAGGCTTTCAAGACATGAGTCTAGGAAATCTTCCAGTGTGTTTGACAGAAAACTTGTTTAAAAAGACCTAAGGAGAATCTCAGAGGAGCCAATAAAATGTACATGACAACAGATGGGGTGGGTCTGAAGGAGGGTTATCAAAGCCAGCGGTAGTGTAATTCTTTGTCTTGTTTACAAAGACACTATTAGCAAAATGGTTAGTTAAGCAATAGATGTGGGTTTTAGAGTCAGCAACCAAAATGCAACTCCTTGTCTCAGTCTTCTGTTACCTTTGTGAATTTAATCAAGTTACTTAACCTCTCTGTTCTTTACATGCCTTGGTTTCCTTATCTGCAAGACAAGAATATTTAGCTCATATGTTATGGAGATAATTCAATGATAAAACACACATAAAACTCTCAGGTCGGGGCTGGAGCGGTGGCTCGGTGGTTACGGCGCTCGCCCAGCATGTGCAAGTACACGGGTTCAAACCCCAGCACCCACATAACACAACTAAGTGTCAGAGCAATGAAAGCCATGTGAAAAACTCAATAAAGATTGGTTCTCTCTGTCTCTCTCTGTGTGTGTCCTTCTCTCTTAAAAAAATACTCTCAGGTCAGGGCCTGGCATTTGACAGATTTCCCCCCCAAAATGAGGGCTGTAATGATGATGGTGGTGGTGGTGGTGGTAATGACAATGACAGTACTAAACTGTGTGTGCGTGAACTGACCCATTCACAGGCAACGTTAAAGTGCAGAAAAGCACCTCATGTATTGTAAGGTGCTCAACAAAAGCTACATGCAAGGGGCTGGGAGTGGTGATCCTTTGGGAAATAGTTGGAACAATTCCAAACCAGTGGAAAAGTGAACACCCTCTAACCAGCCTGTTTCATCAGGCCAGGCCGTCTCTGCCGGAAGCCAGGGCCCTGTGGCCGATGGGCTTTTGCTGCAGTTGGGGGTGGGGGTAGGGGAGTGGTGGGGAGAGGACAGTTGCCAGGCTTACACACTCAGGCCTCCTGAGCAACAGGTCCAGATCAGGGGGCCTCAAATTCCTTCTCAAGATTTCATTGGAAATAAAGGTGTGAAATGAGCCAGGCTTAAATTAATTATAATAACTGAACTGTTGAAGTTCCCTTTCGAGGCATTTAGACTTCAAAAATTTTGTTTTTGTCCTATTTGAAAAGAAAAAAATCCTTCAGACTAATATTTGCTGGGGTAGAGCTTTGTGAATCTAGAACTAATAGTGAATGCTTTTTTTATGTTCTCTTCTGCATTTACTGCCTGTATCTGGACTTGTTGAACACCAGTTTTGAAGATAGACATGCTACTCTGTCTATCAGAAAACAGAGACAGATGTTAAACGTTGATAGACTTATCTGTCATCCAGAAGCTTTCTGAATCTGGGCTACAACATATATATATATATATATATATAAATATATAAAACAATATTAGCTGACCTTACGTGAATCCTTATTGTGTGCTAGGGATCTGAGTGGGTTGTATCATTTAATACAATTTTCATTCTTGTTTTACCAATAGGGAAACTGAGACTCAGAGAGAGTATTGTCGTTACACCAAAGCAAACAGGGCTCCCATCCCAGATGCCACAACTCAGGGACACCTCTGTACTTTGAAGTACTTCCTTTGAAAATTTCTAAGATTTGTAGTGCCTGGGATCTGTGAAGGCCAGAGGTAGTGCCTGGGCCAGGTGCTCAGAGCCGAGCCATATAGGATAGGCCCCGCTCTCTGGTCTGTTTCTCCCCTTTGGGGTGCTACCCAACCTTACAGCCCTGGGAGGGGTCAACACGATGCCCTAAAAAACTCCAGAACTTGAGCCCAGTGGGTTTCCTGGGGACTCCTGAGCAGGCCAGGTTTGAGAAGCAGCGTGGAGCATTGGCACTTCATTCTGATTGGTACATTCTTTCTTTTATGGGAGCTCACAAGGCAGGGCCACCAGGATGGTGCTGACATGCAGATTTCCAGTGATTCAAACTGTTTATACAGATAAGAACCTTGCACAAAGGATTTGGCCAAAACCCCTGTCCCTCTGAGCAGGGACAACCTGCAGGTGAGACATTTGATCAAGGTCTTCCAGCTGGTAAGTGACAGGGCTGGAATTTGACCTCAGGTATGACCCAAGTACTCATATTTTTCAAGAAGTTACCAGTTGTGATCTTTCTATGTAAATTGGGCAAAAAAAAAGAGATCTACTTCCTCAACAACATTTATTAAGTTTTTTTTATGAACAGGGAATTCAAATGAATTTCTCAAAATGTTCTTTGGTTTGTAATCATGTTCCAAGCAAGGTTTACCTTACATAAGAATATGAATTTAATAGTCCACAAAGGTTTATTTATGGGATATTGGAACATCACAGCAATGAATTAATGACTTGGGATTAATATTATAACACCAGCCATTAAGCTGCTCATCATTGGTATAGCCTCATCCTTGAAAAGTCATTGATGGAATTTAAAAATAGTCTCAGGGCTCTTTAGTTGGAAATGCCACCAGCTATGGCGACACAGCAAAAGCATTTCTGATGTCTGACAAAAAGAGAACGAGAGAGAGAGGGAGGGAGAGAGAGGAGAAAAAGAGAAACAATTCTTCAGACATTCACGACTATGGAATTATTTGTTTATTAAAGATTATAACTCACTTCAACATCACGCAGAATGAAACCCCTTAATCGGATAATAAGCACAGCCTGTTCTTTATGATAATGCCAACAATAAAATTAGAAGACTTTTACTCTTGGTTATTTATTGGGTCAACTGGACAAATTATTTTTCTACATGCCAGTCTTGGAAAATTCTTTTATTTTCTCTCTTCTTCTTATAAATAAAAACAGCACAGAGCTGATAAATTTATCTTAATGTACTTTCACTGCAAAATCAACACTAGTTGGCACTGGCACAGAGGTTCCTGGGTTTGCAGCAGGGACAATCTACATACCTTCCTGTTTTCCACTAGAGCTTACTTTAGCTCATGGCAATGGTAAGAGTTGACTTAATTTTTTAAATGCATATCCAAAATCCATTTATTTTTCTTTTAGGTTCGGTCACCAGGGTAGACCACATCCATCAGCATGCATTCCTTACTTGGATGGTATAATCTCTTCCTAAATCATCTCCCCACTTCTGATCTCACCTCTCCAAAGTCCATTCTCCACACTGCAGCCAGGATGACATTCTAAAGCACGAATCAGTTCAAAGTTATGTTCCCTCCTGTGGCTTCCCAGGGCTCTTAGAGTAAAACCAAACTCTGTACCTTGGTTCTTCTGCTACCTTCTGACAGCTTCTCTCGTTCCCTCTAGGTCTTCCCTCTCTTCCTCTTGCTCCTCTTCATCCTGGAGGTTGCTGGGGGGGACTGACCATCATGACCTATGTTAGCAGGCTCCTTTGCCCTTGGACTTCTGATTGTGTTCAATTCATGGGGAGCTCCCATAGGGGTTGGAGGGAGGCAGAGAGCGAGGCATAGTTTTAGGGCACTGTTTCCCAGGGTCCCCTACTCCAGTCACATCCTTCACCATCCAACCCCGTCCCTGTGGATCCCATCCCATTAACCATTCCATTTTTTTTTTTTTTTGTCTAGGAATTCTCAGAGTGTCCTTCTGTCCCAGCACTGTGAGTACTGTACTGTGCTTCATGATGTCCCTCCCCATCCACATCTTAGTAATTGTTCCTTTCATTAGAATAACCTTCATTTGCTCATTTTTTGTGTACTCTCTATTTCTTGCTGACCCTCAAGTCCCCCCAGCATGGCGCCTGCCCACACCTCACTCCACACTCTTCTGGTTTACTATCCTCTGACCACAGAGGCTCCCTCTCCTTCCACATCCCCACTGTGACCCCTTGCTGGAACAGCCTTCCTCCAGGTCTTTGCCTGCCTGGGCTCCATTCACCTATGTGTTGGGATCACACTTAAGATAGTGGATTCCTATCCTAAGCAACCCAGTCCTCCCCTATGTTTTAGTTCCTTCCATTCCCTTTTCATTAACTGGGATTCTCTTAGTCATCTGTCATTCATTTGGGTGTTTGTTCATCCAGCTCCACTTCTAGAATATGAGCATGAGTCTTGTCTTTTGTGTACCTTGGTAATCTCAGCACCTAAACCTGTGTCTTGCACACAGCAGGCGCTCAGTAAATGGTTGCTCAGTGTTGTTGAATGAATCTAGTCCCACCATCTCATTTCACAGGTGAGAAAGCTAAGACCTGTGAAAAGGGACTGATTTTCCCAGGTGATAACTGGGGGACTTGAACTAGAGTTTCTGTGACTCTGGTTAGCATTTTCCCCTGTATGAGTTTCTGCCTCATTTGTGTCCTGTTTTTCTGTAAAAAGAGGTCTCTTTTATCTCATTTGTGTCCTGTTTTTCTGTAAAAAGAGGTCACCTTTACTATTTACTGTTTTTATTATAATGAATAATTTCATCTGTAGCATGATTTTTTAAAATTTGTATCTCCCCCCATCTTTTTATATCTCTCTGCGTCTTTTTCTTTTTACTGTCACACATCTCTTTCCCTATGAATTCTTGTCGCTATGAGCCATTGCCTACAAGTTAGTGTTCATTATTAGAAAGAATTGCAGGAAATCAAGACTGGGGGAATTTTTGAGGAAGCCAGGAGGGCATTTGTACCAAAAATAGTAGCGATTATCATTTACGTTTCATAACTGGCGAGTACTCACTCCGGGTGACACATGGTAGGAGGTTCTTTACACATAATCCTCATTTATTCCTCATGGGAATCCTGTGAGTATGTGTCATCGTCCCACTGCAGGGGAAAGAGCTGGAATTCAGGGAGGCTAAGGGATTGCCTGAGGCTATTGAGAAGGTGGCGTTGATTTCAACACAGGCATTCCTCACCCTAAACCCGGATACTACCTTCCTCAAATCTATTGGAGCTCTTGGTAAGTTAAGGCAGGGAGCTGCTGGTTACCCGGCTTTCAGAGGAAGGGGAAAAACAGAAGACAGGCTCCAATTAGAAGTCCAGCTGGAGCTTGGGAAATTGGTTATGGATGGAGGATGGGAGTCCAAGGACTAGAAAGCACAAAAGAACCAATTTAAGGCTAAGGTGCATAAATCAGATCTTGAGCCCAGTCAGTCAGCTTTGTGTTACTACAATGAAGTACCTGAGGTAGACTAACTTTGTAAAGAAAAGAGGTTTACTTAGCTCACAGTTCCGGAGATTCAAGGGCATAGCAACAGCACTAACTTGGCTCTGGGGAAGACCTCATGACAGAAGAAAATAGTAGGACCATGTGTGGGAGCAAAGTACCACATTGCCCCCAAAGAAGGCTTAGAGGGACTGGAGTTCCACAATCCCACTATTGCGGGACAATAGTACTAAGGTCCTCAAAACTTCCCATAGGCTCTGCCTGTTAAAGTCCCATCAGTTTCTACGTCACCACACTGAAGACCAACCTTGTAGCACATGAACCTTTTGGGGACAAATATACAAGACATAGAAAGCACTTAAAATCAGAGATTGGGGACCAAGGTTCATCATGAAAATAGTGCTTTCTGGCCCTCTGAGTTTTTTTTTCCTTTCCCCTGTGCCTTTAAGAGTTGCCTTTGTGAACAATTTGGAGAACACCTGATAATGCAAGAGATTCTCTTTAACTAAGTGATAGGAGAAGATACTAGCTGGACCCTCTGCTGAGCAGAAATAATTTGCCCTGAAGGCATGGTGACTAGCCCCCGGAAGCCCACTAACGCCACAGCACAGGAGGGAGCTGGGGAGAAGTATTCAGAAGTTGGGAGTATCTGATGAAAAATCTGAGAACTTTATGACCACCAGCTTCCAAAAAGGGTCCTGCAGACTGCTGATGGTCACTCTTAACTCACAGCCCAAAGTTCAATATTAAATGTATTTCCCTGAATGGTGTCACCTGCAAATGACACCACTTTGACTCAAGAGAGTTTCTTTCCATTGCAGAAAAGAAATCCGTGGACAGAAAGAAGGACTGGGCTGCTCTGTCAGAAGATCAGGCAGGTAGAGACAGTGTCTAGCCATGAAGTATTTAATCTCCTCTCTTTAAGCATCCCCAAGAATCTCTTAATTTATTGCCATGCGGGGGCTATTGTACAATTGACAGTAACAAAAAAATACTTCTGCATTTTACTAAGTCGACTTTTGAGCCGCCCAATGTTTTCATCATAATATTTACTTCTGGGTAAATAGGCTAAATTCTCCAATTCTGATACAAAACAGAAAGATCAGAGAATGAAAATAAATAGATGACATGGCTGTTTAAAGATAATGTAAAATGTTTTCTAGAGGCATAAATATTTGATTGTAAAACTTTCAATATGTTGTGTCTATTAACTAGTAATGTACAACATTTAAATAATTCAGCCAGCTGAAGTGGGCCAGGGTCATGCGGGAGGACAGAGGGAAGGCCCAACCTGGCGACTGGCCAACTTCCCATCATAACACAACCCCTCGGCTGGCCCCAGACACTCTATCCATTCCATCTGGAGCTCTTTGGTTATACTCTGGCCAAAGACAAGAGCAGAGGGTTAAATGGAACTCTTGGGGACACAAAAAATTTCCTTCACTTTCCTTTGCTAATTTGGTTTCATAGAAGTTTCTAGATATTGTTTATGCTTGAATCTCCCATGTTCGAATTGGTTAGTATTCTTTGATATGGTTCCTTGTTTTTTTTTTTTTTTTTTTGTATTTGGGGGTGGGGGGTATGGGTGATGTTTCTGGAAAACATCCACAGGACATATGCATATTTACTCTAAAATTCCACCCAGCCCGCTCTATCCCTGTCTCTCCCCATGCTTAATTTGACAAAAAGCATTGAGTTTATAATCAAGAGGTTTGAACTTAGAAAACCTTTCTGGTTTTTGAATTTGGGCATTTCTTCTAATCTCCTGGGCCTCACTTTTATCACTCATAAAGTGGGACTAAGACAGTAAAACAGGCTCTACTCTTCAGCCACAGGAGGACCCACCGGAAGACGCCGTCTATGAAGACAATCCCTCACCAGAGCCTGAATCTGCTGGTACCTTGATGACTTCCCAGCCTCAGAACTGACTCTGCTGAGGATGAAAAGTAAAGCTGTTTGCGACACATTTAATACAGCTCCTGACTCAGGAGGGCCATTTTCGGTCTAGCCACACACACTCAGCAACCAGTCTGTAAGGCTGTCACACTTTGGGAATATTGCAGGAGGTTCTGCTGAGAAGCTCTGGAATCTTTGATGAGTTCTAAGTAGAATCACATCAGTGGTGACGATCCTCTATGTTCATTTCCTTCACTCAGAGACCGCTTAAGGCAGCTCCAAGTCACAGCTATAGGACAAGGTTTCTTCATCTGTGCAGAGCTCTTCTTCCTGCTGTATGAAGTAGCATAAAAGCATTCGTGATATTGGGAGGCTTCTAATCTAATTAATTTTAACAGATTGCGTGTTCCCTTGTATCTGAATTTAGAACTGAGTACGCTGTACCACGTGCACTTTTTCCATTCATTGCCTCACTCACTAAATATTTAGTGACTAATAGGTGCAAAATGGATAAATGCTCCATACAATGCGAGCGAGATAGAGCAGAAGTTGCAGCTTCTGCCCTCGAAAGCCTTATAATCCACCGAAAAGGGGTGATGGTAAGAGGTTTGTATGAAGCACAGCACAAACTTGAGTGCCGAGGTCTTGACTTTACTGTTTGCTGATACGATCTGTACAGTGCTGAGCATAGGGTCGGTAAGAAAGAAATATTTACTGAATGAATGAATGGATGAATGTACGAAATGCCTGCTGTTCCTAATTAAACATAACGGACATATTTTCCATCTTTTGCTATCACTGAAAAAGCATTCCTCTTAACAATGGAATTTCATATTGTAATTGTCAGGGTTTTTCCTTCCTTAGTAATTTATAAAACAACGGCTTACATTATAATCAACAGCATTAAATATGATGATATATGGTAAATGATACAAGATAAGATTTATTTATTGTGAATTAATTTGTAGCACCCAATCCCTGGATATGTAGAAGAAGGTTCCTGCGTGGACTGTGTTAGGCTATCTTTAAGATGACAAAGGAATGCTTTGTTGGAACGAGTAGGAGCAGGGGAGGGAGGGATGCAAATAGGTGGAAGGAGGTTTCAGGTGTGAGCAAAGAAAAACTGAACCAGAAATGATGAAAGTATGTTTCAGGGTTCTGGAAAAGGTAGATATTAATGGAATGGAAGGTTCATTTTGAGGAGTGTAATTCTGGAAATAAAGGCAGGGTCATGTCGGATTTCAGAAGGATTTGGATAACAAGCCGGCAGGTTTGGGTTTCAGCTTGTATATGCGTTTTGAGCCAATGAATAAGGTACTAAAAATAGTGTTTTAAAAAGATTAACCTGTGCAGAGTGGATTGAAGTGTGTAAAATTGGAGGAGGGGAGAGCAGTCAGGAAGTCATCTCTGTAAATTGGCAGAAATGTAAAGAGGGTCTGTACCTGGATAGCTGAAATGAATATACACAGCAAAGGTGAGATATGAGAGAAATTTGGATGGAATCAGCCAATTATGCTTCTTAAGTTTCGGTTGAGATAATCAGAATATTAAATCTAGAAAAATAATCAGACTTTAAACAATTTTCCCATCATACAGTATTTTTAGAAAGCATTGATCTTTGCACTTAGTTTCAAAATAATTTTTAAAAAATGCAACAACTCTAGCCTAAATATGACTGTTATTTCTCACCACCTTTCATAATTTACCTTCTTTATTCTTGCATTATCTTTTTAAATTTTATTTACTTATTTGTTCTTATGAAAATGCTTCTTCAGAGCTGATTTGGAGTTGTGTTGGAGTAGATTTAAGATTTTAGCATGTCTGAAACATACCTCCATTTATTGAAGTATTTTTCATTTTAAATTTGGATATTTGATTTTTGGATTTTCAGTGTTGTAAGGAGGATTTTTGATGTGAAATTGGCTTTTTTTTTTTCTTTTGTGGGTAAATTTTTAGAATACCTTGGTGTGGGCTGGAGTGGTGGCTCGGTGGTTACAGTGCTTGCACGTAAACGGGCTTGAACCCCAGCACCCTGTACACAACTAAGTGCCAGAGCAATGAAAACCATGTGAAAAACTCAATAAAAATTCTCTCTCTCTGTCTCTCTCTCTCACTGTCCCTCTCTCTGTAAAGAGGATTGTTTATGACATTTTTCTCTCTAAAATTTGTTTTTTTAAAAAAACTACAAATAAGATATGTCTTGATGTGTCTCAATCATTCATATGTAATGCTTGGTGAATCCTTTCAAACTGTGGAATTATGTCTTTTAGTTCAGGAACAATTTTCTTTTTTTTTATTATTGCTTTTTTGAATACTCTTTCAGGAATTCTTATTACACATAATTGCTGCATCTTCTGGATCATTCTGTTTCATTTATAAAAATTCTCTGTCATACTCATCTCATACTCCAAGTTAAGGGAAAATTTCTTGAATACAAGTTCTTTTTAATTAAATTATTTCATTTTATATAGAATTCATTTGTTCTGTGCCACTTCTACGGCATTTTATTTTATTTTTTAATTTTTTTTAAGAGAGAAGGACAGTGAGAGAGAGAGAAAGAGAGACAGAGAGAATACATTTTTATTGAGCTTTTCGTTGCTCTGGGTGCTGGGGTTTGAACCCATGTACTTGTGCATGCCGGGCAAGTGCCGCAATCGCTGAGCCACTGCTCCAGCCCCATTTATGGCATTTTAAAAGACTTTTGCCATTTTTAATTGCTAATAAATACTTTCTGATATCACATTACTTCCTTTATAAGACCAACTTTATAAGTGTAAATTTTTTTCTGAATAGTCTTTAAAGTGCCTTTGGGAGGTTAGGTTGCCCATGATTATTTTGTTAATTGTTATTGAAATAGGGAGAAATTTCCTTTGAATCATCAGATCAGTTCTGTTCTTAAAGATGAGAAATATTTTTTATGTATTAGCTGCTTGGCCCATGGTCATTATTATAGAGTAATTATTTATTCATTGACAAATGAGATGAGAAGTGTTTTCTATTAGTCTATTTTTTATTACTATAACAAAGTACCTGAGGTAGGTTAATATTATAAAGAAAGGAGGTTTATTTAGCTCATAGTTTTGGAAATTCAAGGGGATAATGCTGTATTAAGTTGGTTCTAGTGAAGACCACATGGGAAATGGCAGGAGCACATGCAAGAGGGACAGATCACATTCTATTAGGAAGCCAGAGTAAGCTTGGCATCCCAGAGTCTCTTCCAAGGACAGTGCCCCCATTTGACCAACAGACCTCCCATTAGGCCATGCCTCTTAAAGTTTCCACACCACTGCCATACCACCAAACTGAGGACCCAGTCTTCAGCACATGAACCATTGGGTCACAAACCACATCCAAACCATAACAGGTTCTATGAAGAATTTTGAATATCAGTACTAAAATATTTCAGATCCCAATAAAAAAAAAGGGGGAGTATTGAGATCTTAACTTTTCCCAATTAGAGATCCAGTGGTTCATGGGAGTAGGCAGGAACCTCAAACTGGAGGCAATCATGGGAAGGAGGGGTCTGCCCAGGACTCCACAGCGTCACTACACCTTTCAATCACCTGCAAGTATCCTGGCTTGTGAGCCTCTTCCCAGGTCTATGCGCAGTGACAGCATTTTGCTAACTTGAAAAGCACAGTGGTGGGAATATTGACACCCCAGGAACTGACAACCACTCTACCGTAAATCATGGCTTCTCCCCTACTGGCTGATGCTGCTGAACATTTACCAGCACACAATTGCCCTTAGACATCATCTTGGCTTTCCATGTTTCTAGGCCCAATGTATAAATCTACTTTGACAAATATTGTGATGATGATTGACTTTTTGTGCTTTTAACACTTTCTCCTTGTTATGGGCCACATCATGCCCTCCCTAAATTCACAAATTACCTATATTGAAACCCTGATCCCCCGTACCTCAGAATGTGACTGTTTTTGGAGACAGACACAAGCAGATGTGATAAAGTTAAAATAACACAACTCAGATCAGTTTATGAAGGCCCTAGTTTGATGTGATGTGTATCCTTAGAAGAGGAGGAAACTTGGACACATGGAGAGCCATTAAGGTTTGCACATGCACAGAGGAAAGGCCTGGTGAAGATACAGGGAGCACACAGCCATCCGGAGAGGCCTCGGAAGAAAATCACCCTGCCAGTGCCTTGATCTTCCACCTAGAACTATAAAAATTTTTTTGCTTTCCAGCTGCTGTTCTATGATGTTTTGTTATAGCAAGCTAATACATCCTTTGGAAGATCCTGTACCTCCCCATAATCCACCTTTCACCCCTTTTCACAGAATGTCAATCAGGGACTTTTCTAGATCTTTACAGACCCGTTCAGAGCCACCAAATGAAACTACTTCCTACTTGTCAACTTCCAGATTTAGTTAAAGAACCCATGCAAGGGCCGGGGGGTCCTGTTTTGTAGCACAAAGCTACGGGCTCCTTCCTTTCCCTTGTCTTCCCACACTTGCCCCAGTCTACACAGCGAGTCAGGCAAGGGAGGGAATGGGGCGGTGTGAACACAGGTGAGAATACAAATCAAAGATCAAGGGTAAGAGAGTAGCAATGAGGGGATGAGGGCACTGGCAGAGAGACACATGGGTTGGAGCGAGTCCAGCCCTCCAGCCTCTGGTGGTCAGGACATGCTTTCTGCTTGCTGTGGATGGAGGTGACTATGACAGAGTTATCCAAGGAGGTGAAAGTTTGTTCAGGGCTGCATTTCAAGCCAAGATACTGGAATCTCCTAGTTAAGATAAAGATGAGTGCTTAACTGTGAAAATAGCATAATCTGCATTAACATCCCATTACTTGAAGGCATGACAATTAAGAAACACACATGGACTTGTGGCATGTAGAGAAATATGCACAGAAAAAGAAAATCTGTAACTCTTTAGAAGTGGGAAGGCAATCTTCTTCACCAAAACGGGTACATTGTGCTCAGTTATCAAGTTTGAAAATCTCCAAGAATTAAAGAGACTCTGTCATTGGGGTCCCGTCATAGCCCTTGGCGTTCTAGCAATATGTTGTGTAACGGGCATGATGGACTCCGTGTTGCGATATTGGCTCTTACATACAGCTGGAGGAAGCTGTATCGTGCTAATAAATTCCACTGTCGTGATTCTTTATAATTACTTCAATACCATGTTTGTCGGTCCTGGCTTTGTCCCTCTGGGGCGGAAACCAGAAAATTCTCAGGATAGCATGTAGCTCCAGTATTGTAAAGTGTGCTAAGCACACACGACACCATATTCCCATCACTGTAGAAAGTGTAACGTGTGATGAAGAAGGACCATCATTGTCCTTGGATCAACAAGTGTTGTGGTTACCAAAATCATGCTTCGATCACATTGTTCCTCCCTTTAGCACTGCTGGGTTGTACCAATGCTGTTTCGTTTTTGCTTGACTGTAGATATACAGCTTTATATTCGGCTTTCCTTTATACACAGTAAAGACTGGTACAGCCCAGAGAGATCCTCTTCCAATTGTTCCATTTGGATTAACTGCATTTGCTGCCACCTTGTTTACCTTGGGAGTAGCTTTAGGAACAGCCATTGCAGTTTGGATGTCGTTTTTATTCAGATGAAAATAATTCTCAGACACAGAACCCTTATTGAATCATGGATTGAAGAGAAGGCTAAAGATCGAATCCAATATTACCAACTAGATGAAGTCTTTGTTTTTCCTTATGATATGGGAAGTAGATGGAAGAACTTTCAACAGGTATTTACATGGTCAGGGGTCCCTGAAGGAGATGGATTGGAGCAGCCACTAAGAAAAGGCTGTCACCAGTACAAGCTTAACAATAGAACAGCTGAATCAAAAAGCAGATAAGAGAGTCAGAAGTATTCATTATAAAGTCATAGAAGATTATAGTAGTGTCTGCTGTCCTTTGAACAAAGGAATCAAAACGTTCTTCAGAAGCCCTTGCACCAAAGAGCCTCGAACACAGCCATGAAAAGGGGGGTTCATTGTTAGCCACAAAAGGGTTATGATACTGGTGGTATGGAGACAAAATTCTTGATGATTGCTTTTTAAAAGGTGCTTCAAGAATAAGAGGATGGTTCCCCAGAAACTGTGGAAAAGTGTCCCTGTGATGCTGAGACAGATCCAGCCCCTGAGGGTGAGAGGAAAAACAGCCCCCGTTTAAATGAAATTATTCTTCAACTCTCTTCAGTACTTGAAGATTGTCCTTATGACTAACAGATCACGCAATGGGCCTACTCTGGTTAAGGTGTTCTTTTCCTCAAAGGTGCCCTAGTGCCATGGTTTAAATATTTCTATTACCATTTTGGACATGGAGGTGCCATTCTGCATATGCCTTTGAATCCCTGCCTCTTTACGTCTTCTTCCCCCTAAAAGGATAATATTTCACCCAAGTAAGTTAATTGTATTTCATTTTCCCTAGGGTTTTTGTTTGTTTGTTTGATTTTCATGTGCTGAACACTCTGGACCTTACCTGCTGATATAGTTCCCCCTTTGCTAGGAGCATCTGCATGTGATAATTTTGTGCCCCCCTCAGGTGATATTTCTGGATACTATAGAACTTAATTTGTCAAATTCAATATTAGCTCAATTTTTGTTACCTGTATCTTAATAATGCCAATTTTGTCAGATCAAATAAAAATCAATGGATGTACTTTTTAAAAATAAAATAAGGATGAAATAAATGTTCAGTGTTCAAAGGTAATGAACAGAGTAATTTGCCATACAAAAAACAAAGGGCTATTTTTTTTTCAATTCTAAGAACTGTCTTTGTCCAAATAGGCTATCTCAGAAGACTGAAATCATGGACCTAGACTTGTTCACAGATGACATTCTAGAATTACCATTCCCCATTGATTCAACTTCTCGTCTTGTCCCCACTTAATTATATCAAATTTATCTCACTAAGCAAAAAAGTCCACTAAGTAGTTCTACTTCATTTTTTCTCTGAAGAATGGTAATTCTTGATTATATTTAATCAGACCTCTTGATTATATTTAAAACTGAGCAAACAACTGATTATTAAATGATTGATGAATTACAGTTATGCAAGAACATTTGTGCTAAAAAGCTGCCTTTAATATGGCTAAATAAATATTTGTCTTGCTAACTTGTTCAGTTTGTTATCACAGAGATTTTCTGAGGTCATGCTGTGTGATATAAGGTGATTCATAATACTGGACTTGTTCAAATACATGGATATCAGCATCATGCATAGGAAATTCATTGCTTCAACAAATGCTGACTGAAGCTATGTTTGCTAAGCACTCAGAACGCAAAGATTAATAAGATGTAGCCTCTGTCCTTAAGCAGTTACAAAGCATATTAACAGTCCCTTATGATTGTACCAGTTTCAATAGGAACTCTACCATCATGCTGTGTAAGTTTGAATAAGTTATTCCATTTCCCTGAATGTCAATTTCCTTACCTATAGAATGGAATTATTAAATCCTGCCTAAGTCTCAGCTAAGATAAATGAAAGTTAAAGAACTTGCCAATGGGGCTGGAGTGGTGGCTCAGCTGTTATGGTGCTTTTGTGGAATGCACAGGAATGCGGGTTTGAACCCCAGCACCATGTACACAGTGAAGTGTCAGAGCAACAGCAGCCACATGAAAAACTAAATAAAATTGATTTGCTTTTTCTTTCTTTCTCTCTCTCTCTCTCTCACTATCCCTCTCTATTAAAAAATAAAATAAAAGGAAAAGGAAAGAACTTACTAATGATAAATACCAGTCCTTTCAGGTCTCGTGTTAAAGACAGAAAAATGGGTTCTTCCAGCAGAATGGTTTTCCTCTTTGCTCTTCACAAACCGCCTTGCCCCTGTCTCTGGTCACCTTTGGTCTTCCTGAGCCTGTGTACCCAGAAGAGGATGCTCTGTGGATGCTCACTTCCTGCTTCTTTCCTTCTCCATATCCCTCCCATGCTGTGCCACAACTTCGGCCTCCTCCATTCCAATGTGGGGCGGAAGAGTATGGATTTTAAGTCTCAAGGGTGTTTTAGTCAGCTTTTCCACTGGTGTCATTGAAAGATTCAACAAGAACAATTTTAGAAGAGGAAAAGTTTATTTGGGGCTCATGGTTTCAGAGGTCTTAGTCCATAGGTGGCTGTGTCCATTCCTTGGAGACTGAGGTAAGGAAGAACATCATGAAGGAAGAGTGTGGTGGAGGACATGGTAGCAGAAAAGAGAGAGAGAGAGAGAGCACGCTCCCCTAACCATAGACAAAATATATACCCGAAGGCACACCCCCAATGACTCATCTCCCCCAGTCATACCCTACCTGACCACAGTTACCACCCAGTTAATCCCTATCAGTGAATCAATGCATTGATTAGGTTAAGGTTCTCATAACCCGATCATTTTACTTCTAAACTCTCTCATAGTGAACACATGAGCTTTTTGGGGATACCTCATATCTAAACCATAACACAGGGTCAGGGAGGAAAGATATTGTTTTCTTTGTATGCTGATTAGTCAATTTTATCTATTCAGGAGTTTGAAAGAAAGATAGTTTAGGGACTACTATGGTTTGGATGCTGGATGTCTTCCAAAGGCCCATGAGTTAAAAGCTTGGTCCCCTGGTGGCACTTGGGAGATGGTGGAATGTGTAGGAGGCAGAGCCTTGTGGAAGGTCCTTAGATCACTGGGGATGTACTCTTGAGAGGAATGTTGGATCCTGGTCTTTTCCTTTGCCTCTCTTTTTGCTTCCTGGCCACAAAGAAAATGATTTTGCTTCATCATATTCTCTGTACCACAAGGTGCTGCCTCAACAGAGATCCAAAGCCAGAGACCACTCAATTGTAGACTGGATCCTTCAATGTCATGAGCCAAATAACCTTTTCCTCTTTGCAAAGTAATTATCTCAGACATTTCATTATAGTAACCCTATAAAGCTGACTAATACAGAGACCCATTCAAGAAATCATCAAATAAAGAAATGTCATCAATAATTTCCTCAATAGAAGGCCAGTTCACCCGGAGGGACTTGGACAAGAGGGCCCCTTTCCCCTCCATGAGACCATCTGTTTGCATTAATTGAAGCTTTTGCATATACCGGATGGTGCCTTGAAAGGCATTATGAATTTTCACAGTAATTGAATTTGCAGTTGAAGAAGAGCCAAGCAAGGTTAAGTACCATGTCCAAACTCATCTTGTGTTATGGTTCATATATAAGGTGTTACCAAAAAGCTCATGTCTTCAATGCAAGAGGTTTAGAGGTGGAATGATTGGGTTATGAGAACCTTAACCTAATCAATGCGCTGATTTACTGATAGGGATTAACTGGGTGGTAACTGTAGGCAAGGAGGGTACGGCTGGGGGAGGTGAGTCATTGGGGGTGTGCCTTCGGATATATATTTTGTCCATTTTAGGGGAGCACTCTCTCTCTCTCTATCTCTCTCTCTGTGTCTCTCTCCCCACTTTCTGCTGCCATGTCCTGAGCTGCTATCCTCTACCACACTTTCCACAAGTCCACACTTTAGCTCTGTTTGCCCTACTCCAACTGCCTTACCCCTGTTTCTTGTCTCTTAAATAGTTTTCAGAGAAGACATATTCACAGAAGTCCACTTTCTGGACCTAGAATAGAGGTTTTCCCACCTTTCACTTTCTGTCTCTCATTTTTGGGTCCATTCTTTGAATCATATCCAACATTGCTGTATCTGTGGAACAGTCTGACATTAGGATCAGAGCAAAGGGCTGATACTGAAATGAGATGAGATAAAAAGGCCTAGCCTCCTATCCCCAATTCCTTGCTAACTTGCCATGTGATCTTGGCCAAGTCACTGTACAATCCGATCTCATTTGCTCATTTGTGGAGTGAGGGGGGTTGAGTTGGGTTTCACACCCAAGAGTGGTGGAGACTCAGCCGAGCCCACGCGTCCCGTTGCACTCGAGCGTTGTTGCACTGGCAGCTCTGTTGACTGCACACTTGCTTCTGTTGGAGGGGAGGCGGGGTCAGGCTGGCACTCTTCTTAATTCCCTTTTGCCCATTAGTTGGCAAATCCTCAGACAATAAAAACTCCTTTTCGTGTGACTCTAATCCAAACACACTTTGAAGGGGTGACTGCTGCCAAAAATTTATATTTATCCCAAGAAAAATTAGAAACTATTTTTGGATTATCTGCACATGACTTGCCTGCCTTACTGCAGATAAACAGAAATTAATTGTGTGCAAACCCATGTGCTGCTCAGAACGTGGGTCACATCCCCCACTACAAGTCTGTCTTTGCAAATAGAAGTTCTATGTGGCTGCTCTTCCCTGGCAACACCAGATTGCAAAAAGATTGATAGAGTGGGACACACTCAAATATAGGTCTGAATTCTGGCTCTCATGCTTCCCAGCTGTGTACTTTTGGGTAAGTTAATTAACTTCTTTGTGCCTCAGTTTGCTTATATGAAAAATGGGGGATAAGGAACAACTAATTTCAAGGTGGTTGTCAAAATTATCTGGTGGATACTCAGTAACTACTGTGTCCCTTTTCTTCCCAGATCTGTTTTGAGCCCTTAATCTACATTTAAGAAGATGGCTAGAGAAATTAGGGCAATATTTATCTTAATCTTCAACAAGAGTTAAGAAGAACTAATTCCAGAGAGAGAATCAGCTATGGACAGTAGATTTCATAGCAGGAAACACAAATCTATGTATGTCTATGTGTTGCAGATGTAGAGAACAGCCAGGAAGTAATAGAAATGAAATAGAATGAGGCTCAGTGTGCAGTGCATATGGTAGCCACTGGAATTCCAATTCAAAAATTTTAAAACACCAGCGCAGCAAATGTGTGGATAGGCTGCATGTGGTCCCTGGAACTCCTATTTTTAACTCCTGCTCTAGAGGAACCTATTGCTCCAATCCTTAAAAAAGCTGTCTTAAAAATTCACCTGCATTGGAAACCTGTCCTTCCTTTGTTCATGGCTCCTAGTGTTTTCTGGCATGAGCATTCATTTGCGAGTATTTGGTAAGCACCTATTTTGCACAGAATATTGTAGAAGAGACAGAAATGCAAAAATACCACAGCACAGGGTGGCCATCCAAATTTAAAGCAAAGTATCTTGCATTTTAAGCTATGGAAATATGGAGTGAAGAAATTGCTTCTGACAGGAATGGGAGGAGGGGCTGGTGCAGCAGAGAGGAAAATTAATGGTGGAGGTGTCATGTGAGTCTTGATGATTGTGACAGGTGGCAAGGAGACAGGTGGGTACATCCCGTTATAAGTGATGGCTGTGGTTTTGCTTCTCTCTTATATATATATATATATATTGGTATGTTCTTTTTCCTTTTGGAATGTTGTAAGCTCCACGAAGGAAGGGCTTTAACCTCTGTTCGAGTTTCCTGATTTCCTCACATTCCATATTGCCTGTCTTGGTTTCTTACTATTTAAGAATCTTTGTCTGGACATGGAGAAAATGAGATGCCAGATTCCCTATCAGTGGGTTGCAAACAGTCTGAGGCTTTTGGGGAACAGAGATAAAGCTAGTGAGATTGGTACTGTGCCTGCAAGAGCCGGTGGATTCCTGAGCTGGTGGCTGACAGATGATGTCTCGCTCCTGATAATGGCACCTCAGGACTTCCTCCTCAGTTGAAAGGAGAAGAATGGCAGGCACTCTAGTCCCTAACTGTCCCTAATCACAGATGTTTAGAAACAACTGAGAAGGAAGACCTCACACGTTACAGATCTTACCAGGAAGTGAGCTGCTCAGATTATCAGCAGCCCAAGGATAACGAGTGTTGACTTAGCTGAAATCCTACACCGATTGGGCAAAACCTATGAAATAGGATCTCATCTGTTTTCTAGAGGTTTTCAGTCTGATTATGACAATTCAGAGTGCTTTTCTACACAGACTATTTAAGGGCTTCAGGAAAGTGGATGCTCAATCAGAGGGAAGGATAAAAACATTACCTGAATGTTTGCTATTTACTAGCTACTAACTTGAGGTCTTCACCTGTGATAGCTTATTTATTTCTCATGCCAAACCAGGATTCAATGAGAGATAAACACCGCTGTCATTTTACGTCAGAGGGAAACCTAGACATGACTAGGCAGCTATGTGTCTTGTCTAGGGTCACTTTTTTTTTTCATTCGTTCAACATAGTCTTACATAATGGAGGGGTTCGTTAGTACACATTCTTGAACACATGGATATTGACAAAGAAAGCCAAGGCTGATGCCAGTTCATGATCTCCCCACTTTTAGTTCTCCCTGATCGCATGTTTTCCCAACTTTACCGCCATGTAAGTTGGGCTTCTCATGGACATTGAGGTTTCCCAACTGAACTGATAATCCCCGTAACTCCCACCCTCCAATTGCCTTGATATCCCCCCTAATCCCTCTCTCCCCTCCATGCCCTCCTCCCTTGACCCCCCAGCATCATAGCCTTGGTTCCCCCTGCTCATGTAAAAATTCACCCACGTTGAAGTTATTATTTAGCTTACCCAACTTTCAATCTGTCTCTGATTGTTTTCTAGCTTCCACATATGAGAGAAAGCACTCGGCCCTTGAGTCTCTGAGTTTGGGATATTTCACTCAGCATATTTTTTCCCATCTCCATCCATTTGGCTGCAAATGCCATGGCATCATTCTCTCTATTAGTAGAGTAGAACTCCATTGTATATATGTACCACAGTTTTTTAATCCACTCATCCAGCAGGGGCATCTGGGTTGGTTCCAAAGTTTAACTATAGTGAATTGAGCTGCTATAAGCACTGATGTATCTGTGTCTCTCTAGTATGGCAATTCTAGCTCTTTTGGAAAAATATACAGAAGTGGGATAGTTGGGTCAAAAGGTGGTTCCATCCCTAGTTTTTTGAGGAGTCTCCACCCTGCTTTCCAGAGTGGTTGTACAAGCTTGGAGTTCCACCAACAGTGTGAAAGTGTTCCTCTCTTCCCATAGCCTCTCCAGAATCTGTTATTGTTCATATTCTTCATTTTTGCCACTCTGACAGGAATGAGGTGGAATCTCAGTGGGGTTTTGATTTGCCTTTCTCTTATTCCCAGTGATGTGGAGCATTTTCTCATATATTTATGGGCTTTCTGGACTTCCTCCATTGAGACATTTCTATTTAGTTCTGTAGCCCAATTATTTATTGGATTATTTGTGTTTTTGGTGTTCAATTGTTTGAGTTCGTTGTGTATTCTGGATATTAGTCCTCTGTCGGAGGTGTAGCAGGCAAAGATTTTCTCCCATTCTGTAGATTCTCTCTTTCAGGGTCACCCTTTTAATAAGTTACAGGGCTGAGCCTCAAACTCAGGTTGGCTTACTCCATAAGTTTTGTAAACCACCAAGCTATCTCCCTAGCTTTGGTTGGTGTCCCCAGGAAGGACTCTGATATTTTTGAGTGAGGGTATGAGACCTGGAATGGCAAAGAAATAATGTCCACAAAGGAGTGAGAAAAGCAGGAGTGTGCTGGAGGAATTCAATCGTGATATGATAGCAATAGTAGCCTCAGCAGATCCGAGCAGGGGGAGGCACTTAGTAGGAGGCAAAGTTTCAGGAGTGCCAGAAAACTCAGCAATCAAAATGTACGTTTCAAAGCAAGTTAAAAAATTAATTGAATGTTAAAAGTCCATACTAAAGAAGACACCAAAGTTTAAGCAGTATAAAGACAAAATCCAATGCCGTATGTGTATGACTTATTTACCCCCATTTCGTCACCCTCTGTTTTTATATAAATTCTGATATTTTATCATGGAGTTTTTAATGTTAATATAAATATATTGCATAGAAGCTTTAAGCATCTTTTTATATATTGTTTTTTAGACAGAGGGAGAGAGAATTTTTTCCCATCTGGTATTTGTTTTTCCTTTATTCATTTGTATATGTGGTGCTGGAGTTTGAACCGGGACCTCACACATGCCAGGCAAGTGCTCTACCACTGAGCCATCTCTCCAGCCCTTTAAACATCTTTTTAAACTGAGATATTTGGTGCCCCCTTCAAATTTTGCCCCAAAGGCAAATGATTTATTCATCTTATCCTGTCCTAGTCCTGAACCCTGGGAAGCTCTGAATTTGGTGTGGTCCTGCAGGGTTGTCCTGTCTTGGGGCACTGAGGTTGGGCCTTTTCATCTCCTACTCCTCAGGAGCAGACATTGAATATATGTGTCCCTGGAGAGAGGACATAAGTGTGGGTGATTCTCGTTGGCTAAGAACAAATGCCTGAATGAAATTCAGCTCTGAAGCTGGAGCCCTACTCTCCCAGCAGCTATGGGTCCTGGGTGTCACAACACTATCCACTATTCTCCCCAGTAGCCCTACCTTGAATCCAGTACTTTCTCTCCTGCACTCTACTAGGAAGCAGAGACAAAGCTTGGTATTAAATCCAGACTCCTGTGGAAGGAAATCTGCTTGGAGCACATTGTCGACCAAACACAAATGTTCATCATTGTATGGTTTGGTTAAGAAGCATGTTGAAGGATGAAAGTATTCGTGCATCTGTTCAAGAAGTTATTGTGTGCGGCTCTTTCCATCTGCAAAGATTACCACTATCTAGGCTAGCAAAACCCCAGAGAGTTTTCTGACTTAGACAAAACTTCCAGTTTTCAACAGTGCTGAGATCAAAAGGACCTGAAACCAGTCAGCATCCACCTCCAACTCCACACATATCACTGTTACCCCACTTGGTTTTACTGAGTCTTCTCCATGTGCTCTCATAGTAAGTTTCTAGATGCCCTGGATGCTGACACTGAAGTTCATACATGTTCCCCTTGCTACGTCCTGTCTGGAACTTCTTGGCTAAGAATAAAAATGTGGAAGTGGGACAGACCAAAGCAGGCCTGGGTTGCTCCCAGCAGGTGGGTCAGTGTAAATAAGGACCCTTTGGATGGGATATCAGAGAGCAGCCCCCCAGGAGTGTCCCTCCCAATAGGGAGAGGTTCCAAGGACAGGAGATTTAGGCAGGGGCCATACCTGGGTGAGGGATGCAGCAATACTTCATCACCAGCCCAGGGGCATAAGCAAAGGGGTGGAAGTACAGAGCAGGAAGGTGGGCAATGGGGATCTGAGGCAAGAGGTTGGATTCAGAATGGATTTGGGATGGTTTCCATTGAAAGGTAAGGTACACTTTCTCGGTCCCTTGGTGACACCTGCCGTTAAGGTCACAGGCTCTGGAGCCCCACTACTTGTGTTTGAATTCCAGCTCCTCTCCATACCAGCTGTGTTGACCTTGGGTGAGTTTTGGACTTTTCTGTGCTTCACTTCTTCCAGGGGAAGTACTAACAGGGACTTCATGGATTGCTAAAACGATGAGAAGAGTTAACGCGTGTGACGGACTTACTTCCTGGCCAAAGAACATGCTGTTTGTTTCTTCCAGAGATCTCCTCCTTTCTCCCTTTCTCTGTTCTTTCTGATTTTCCTCCTCCCTTTCTATCTTTGCCTATCCTTTTTTATCTTTCTCTTTTCCTTAATGGATTCTCATGTGAAGCTGACCTACGTCTTAATTTACCATTTCAAATGTATCTTTTGTGTTTAATTTAAAATAAAGTAAGGGAAAGGACTTATATTCTTTTCCTTCAATCATTTCTTTTTGTTTGTTTATGGTCCTTGAGTGAGATTTTCCCACGGCTGGGTGGCTGCAAATAGAAAACCTGTTTCCTACCCTTGACCTCGGTTCTCATTACCTCATCATTAAGCCTCTATTAGCTTTTCCTGGGCCCTAAAGTCACCTAGATTAGACTTCATGTGGCATGGTCAAGTACACAGGGAACCACTGGGGGCATAGAAAGGATTTCTGCGTTTCATGAGAACTCCTGCGTTCATTTTGAGATGGCTTCAAGAGAGTACAGAGATGTTCTTTTTTTAAAAAGTTATTTTTGCCCATGGAACACACCATTTCTACAAATAATGAGTCTCTTCCAAAAATGTGGCACTCACAACTTGCAAGATAGTAACTATTTTCTTCTCCAATTCTTCCCTTATTTGCCTTATCAGCCTGAAAGAGAAATTTTATTGGCCCTGAAAAATCAACTTAGAGATACGCAAATTTAAAATACGCAAAACGGCATTGGACAGTTAAAAATTATTAAACTCCAGGGAAGAACAAATGGACAGGTTTTCAAATCTAGTTACTGTTGAGGATGGGGACAGGCAATTGACAGAGAACCACATAAAGCAGCTAGAAGCAAAAGCAACTTGGGACAAGTGGTGCTGGATTCAAATAAGCCTGAAACTGGAAGTAATTTTCTTTCTGTAGAAATGCCAAAGCAAGAAACAGCTGCCTTGGGGATGGAGCAGTGGCTCAGTGGTTATGGCGCTTGCCTGGCATGCACAAGTACGTGAGTTCAAACCCCAGCATCACGTACACAACAAAGTTTCCGAGCAATGAAAGTAATGTGAAAAACTAAATAAAAATTGCTTCTCTCTTTCTCTCTCTCTCTCACTGTCCCTCTCTCTTCAAAAAAAAGCTCCCATCCAAAGGAATATGCTATTCACATTCAGGAGCTGATCTAGGTCCATTTGCAGAATGCTGTTGAAGTCCTAGCATTTGCACAAACAGAAATAGATGGACCAATGTTCAATTAATTAGGCCTATTTATTTTATAGACCAAATATTGATCAATTTCAGGTAGTGTAATTAATATTTCCGCCAAATTAAGAAAAAGTGCCTGATAGGGAACAGAAATGAATCTGTGGATAATACAAAATTGGCAAAGGAGAAGCTCTACCCATCCTCTCCCTGCTGGGAACTTTTTGGAATATGCAGTATTAGGTACCAGGTACAGGGTACCAGGTGATACATACCAGAAAAGTTGATCCATGCTTCAGAGAATTCAGATAGGTGGGGAGAAAAACATAGAAACACTAGTTACAACACAATGCGATGAAATAAATACAGGCACAACTTGGGCAAAGAAGCGTGCATCTGTGTAGCAGAGTTGGAAAGGTTTCCGGAGAAGACAGATTTTGCACCGGAGTATGAAGCTTAAGCAGGAGTCTACCAGGTTAACAGTGCCATTCTCTGTACCTGAATCTTCTCCTCTCCTTGTTTTCTGAAAAATATGGAGGAAAGAGACAATCTTTGTGGAATGTGCATTGGTAAAGTATAAAGTGCTAAGGCAGCTATTGCATTAGTCTGTTTTCTGTTATTATGACAAAATTCTTGAGGCTGGTAATTTGTATAAAAATAAAAGAGGGAGAGAGAGAGAGAGATCGATTTGTCTCACAGTTCCAGAGTCCAAGAGCATGACACCAACTTCTGCTGGCTCTGGTGAGGGCCTCATGTCAGATGGTGTTATAGTTGTGGGAGGGTCTGCAGAATAGATCACATCGAAAGACAGGAAGTAAGAGAGGAAATCTGGAGCCAGTATTGCTCCTTTATAGCAATTCTGCTGAGGAAATTAAGGATGATCCCATGAGGGCTACATTAATCCCTTTCGAGGGTACGACCCCTATGATCTAAACACCATCCGTGAGGCCCCACCTCTTAAAGGCTACCATGTCTCACATTGTCATATTGGAGGTTAAACTTCCAACAACCCTTGAAGTCACACTCAAACCATTTTCAAACCATAATAACAGTTTCAAGAACTACAGAACTCTCTGAGCTCTAATGAACATTTGATTCCCAGTACAAATACACGAATCATAGAACCTGCCGGAAACTTTCAGGAGGTTACTAAAACTATGTAAATATGATGTTGTGTGCCCCTAGATTTAGGATAAAGAGGATGCAGAAACTCAACAATGGAGACACTTTCCTGCTAATTGCATTGATAATCTGAGGAGAGTGTGGTAGATAATGCTAGCATCATATTATGGGTAGTTTGTTGTAGATGATGATTTCAGTGAATGGTTTCATGAGTGCCATATAGGTCTTCTATATTGTATAACTAACACAATTATTCTCAAGTAAATTCTTTACTTTGTCATAATATAGTCTGATGTAAAGGAACCCCTTAATGTATTCTACGGTAAAATAAAAAAAAAAAACAACCAAAATATCTTCTTAGCATTTCCAGTTGAGATTCCGGAACCTAGAGAACACTTCTAGCCTCCTTGTAGAATGGTGTCCTAATACAGAACAAGGTTGATGGGAACCTCTTTGGAAAACATTTATTTCATAGGAATTTTGGAAAATTCCCCAATGCACAGTTGCCTAATGTCACAGATTTCTTTTATCATGAAAGGAGGGATTGCTAATCTTGGGAAAGTTTGCTTGAAATTTACAAATTTTGAACACATCACGGTCATCATGCTTGTTATGAAAATGTACCTTCCGGAAAACTTTAACCACTTCCTACTCCCCTTATCTTCCATTCTTCCAATCAGGCTCGTGCTCCTAAACTCTTCTGTATAGAATTACAGAGACCTTGGGATCTCTGGTGATAAATGCTGAAAGAGTGGGGCTGTGATCTCTAATAAACTAACCATTTTCTAATATTCCTTTGAAAGTGAGTTTAGGATACCATATCATTGTGTTACACTTATTGCATGGGCTTTCTTTTCTTACTCATTTCTTTCTTTTTTTTTTTCTTTGTTAATGGATTCAATTCAGTTGTTTTTTTTGTTTTGTTTTTTTTTTTATTGAGAGATTTATTATAGAACAACCATACAAGTTTTTAACGAAATAATATAAAATGTGTATATATTCTGGATATTAGAATTACTCCCAGGAGTGCCCCCCATTACCTACCCTTATCCTTCCCTTCCCCTTCCCACAATATCTCTAAAAAAGTATTATGTTGTATAATATTACACCTTATCTGGATTTAACACATGATACTAGACGACCTCTCTCAATGGTCAGGGTCTAGTTCCAGCCTCCACAGATGAGTGGAAACATTCTACCCTTGGTTCTCTGGGTTAAGCTGATTTTACTCAGCATGATTTCTTCCATAGCCATCCATCTACCTTCAAAGGCTGCAATATCATTGTTTCTAATTGCTGTGTAGAATTCCATGGCATATATGTACCACAGTTTTTGGATCCATTCATCCAGTGAGGGACATCTGGGTTGTTTCCATAATCTAGCAATAGTAAATTGAGCTGCTAAGAACATAGATATTGCTGTGTCACTATAATGAGCTGATTCTAAATCCCTGGGAAAAATACCCAGGAGTGGAATGGCAGGATCATATGGTGGGCTCATCCCTAGTTTTTTGAGGATTCTGAACACTGCTTTCCAGAGGGGCTGTACTCTTTCCTACCATTTTAAGTATCAAGCATTTTCATTTATTATAGTTCATGGGGCTAGGAGTACAGTTCAGTGATAGAGTGTTTGCCTACCAGGCATGAAGCCCTGGGTTCAATTCCTAGCGCCAAAACAACACCAACAAAAAGATGTATTATAGTTCATAGAAAACAGCATTTATCAAATGCATACATTATTTTTAAGTCCAATACTGAGCAAGCATTCATACGTGGTGCTGGGGTTTGAACTCCTGTACTCGTGCATGCCTGGCAAGCACAATAACTGCTGAGCCAGCGCTCCAGCCCCAGGGTGCCTTCTTAAGAGAGAGGAGAGCTCTCTTTCTTTTCTGTTTTCTTTCCTACCATAGTCAGTTCTCTGGATCCTACGGTCCTGTAACTGTGCATTCAAACACCATTGATGAAAAATATTTGGGAAAAAATTGCATCTGTACTGAACATGTAAAGACATTATTCTCTAAACAATAGAACAGCTATTTACATAGCATTTGCATTTTATTAGGTGTTCAAAAGAATCTAAAAGCAGTTTAAAATATATCAGGATATGAGAAGATTCTATGCAAATATTATGCCATTTTATATAACAACTTAACAGACTTGAGCATCCATGGAATTTGGTATCTGAAAGGGGTCCTGGACACCATTCCTTGTGGATCCTGAGAGTGCTCTACTTGGAATACAATCTGCATAGGTCATCACGGTAGGTAGCAGCTCTCTAGAACCATGAGATAATCTTGAGTATAGCAGGCACATAATGAAGCAGAAGAGGAAAAAAATTGAGGCTGGGTTCCTGTTGTCGCCATCATTCCATCTTACCAGCCCCAGGCTGCCTCCCTCTGGACTCTTTATGGTTATACCACTAATATGAGGGTTTTCTAGTTTTGCAGCAAAATCTAATCTAATGAATACACTATCCATCTTCCATGCCACAGAGGTCTGTCTGCATCTTGCCATGCCCAGAGGAACCACTTCAACTTGAAGTTTTTATTGAAATAATCATCTATGGCTTATCTTCCTATTTGGCAGCTATCCAAGCATATCAGACATTCTAGGCAGGGTATGGCTTCTGTAGTTCAAAGGTCATCAGACTGATGGAAAATTCCAGTTGGCATGGTTTAAGAAAGGCTCTGATTCTGCTCCTGTAAGGTCCAGAAGATCTTTAGAGCCCAGCCACGGAACTGTCATTTATCAGTCTTCTCAGTCTATACCTGACTCATTGAATAATGGATATAAACAGGCTTGGCTCCTCCCTCTGCTACAAATATGCTAGATATGAGAAGCGCCAGGCCATTTTTCTTTCAATTATTATCTGACTCTTATGGCTCTTGGACTTTTCTGTATTGAAAAACAAACACAGAACATTAAGATGAAGCTAGGTCTGTTACAAATGCAAAAAAAAAAAAATTTTTTTTTTCCTTACCCTGAATGTTTTTCTAGTGACTCCTTCTGGAAT